>JAXBDA010007187.1:0-18336 GCA_036023075.1 Gaultheria prostrata
TTTAAGCACAACCACAAAATCCAACCACGTGCACGAATTAAATGGAAAATGGGGATTAACCGCACGTCTAATGCGCTCATTCTTTCCTACCTAGGCGCTTAAATTCATGAATTTCACGCGCCTATCAGTGTTCAAAATAACAAAAAAATTAAAAACATATTTTTTTTTACATGTATTTCAAAAAAAATAAAAATTTCAGGGTGTTCGGCCTCCACTTGGAGCCGCCTCTGTCGGTGGGAATTGTAATATTCTATGTACTTTGTTATTTTTGAGTGGCATTGTTGATAGATTTATTTATTTATTTATGTATGTATAGGTATATGGTTTTTAGAGTTGGTACAAATTTTTGAACCCTTCCGAAATTTCCAGAAGCTGCCACTGTGGTTGATGGTGGTGCTCGGTCGACGACGACGATGGTGCTGGGCCACCATTGATGGTGAGTTTAGAGGGGTCGGTGGAGAGGCGGTGGATCTGTTGGTTTGGGGTAGAGAGAAGGTGAAGAAGGAAGTGGATCTGGTGTTTTTTTTTTTTTTTAAGACAGATTATGAGTAAAAATGTAGCTTCTCATTGGATTGAGCAATATCAAATGAAGCTTTGAACCAAAATTTTGCCTTATTTGAGGAAAAAGGGCTGGACATGCACTAACGAATCTATCTATCTATCTATTAAATATACTATAGCAATGTAGTTGGCCCCCTCAAAACTCTCCAAACCCCAATCCTGATTTTTGTAGAATTTTCAATTTTTTTATTTTTACAAAAAGGCCACGTGGAAGCAGCACCTCACTTTCTATTCCACCCCTTCAGCCATGTATAAACTCATCCCCAATCTAAAACTCTCCAAACCCCAATCCTGATTTTTGTAGAATTTTTAAATTTTTTTTTTACAAAAAGGCAGCGTGGAAGGAGCACCTCACTTTCTATTCCTCCCATTCAGCCACGTATAAACTGTCACGGAAAAATCATAGGAAAACAATTAGAATACAAAAACACAATAAGAACATAAGGGTTAACAAAATTGGCATGTGCAATTGAGAGAGGCACGTCGAAGACGCTGTCCTAAAGTCTTTATGCGCTCCCTCCATGCAGGTTCTAACGATCACAACGACTCCAACATACAACCCAAAACTCACAGGGATCTAGTACAGTGCACAGATGCACTAGATGGATTTGTCAAGTATGTATCAGTTGCCCAAAAGTAGTAGAATATAGAAGAACGTTGTTTTCTAGAGAGAGAGAGAAAAAAGTAACGTGTTTTTAGAGAGAGAGAGAGAGAGAGAAATTAACGTTTTTGTGTGGTGTCAAGGAGTCCAATTATTTATAGAATCCTATGTGTCTATTCACAATAGACACAACTCTTTAATTTAAACCAAATACCTTTTGGTTTAAAAACCTAAAACCCTTGGTGTATTAAATAACACACCTCTTGGATTTAAGTTAGTGATCAATAAATAAAGTTTTGAAACATCTAAGAAATTAGGAATTTCCAACAATCCCCCACAAGATTCAAAACTTAGTAAAAAAAAGAAAAGAAAAGAAAATAAAAATAGGGGCAATTTAATACCATACAATAGGTGTAGGTGTTTTTTAGACTTGAACCTCACTTAATGTTAACAGTTTCCTTCTAAAGGAATTACAGTGAACTAGGTCTTGAACTGAATCCCTTGTACCATAATTCTACATGCCACACATATGGTATGATACAAACTGTAACGCGGGGTAGCGCTATTACTGGCCATGCGCTCATCTTGATTCTCATGAGAGTTTTAAGGAACAGTCTAATCCCCACGGTCACGGCCTCACGACGCTCTCACTAAAGGTGAATCCTCCAAGGATAAAAGTGACAGATGTCTATCCTGCAAGAGTTTTCTTGCCTTGGACTCATTCAGGGTAGATCCCTTCCTTTACAGTCACATTTACATCAACATTTTTATCTTAGGGATGAGCAGGAGAATACTATTTATTGAGTCTCCTTATTTTGAGTGTTGGAATACGAGTCAAGCTATAAGGATTGTTTCTACCCATTGAACTTCCTTCATGGGATCTTCAATCACAGAAGTCGGGTTACTTCCTTAGTTGACTCCCTGTAGGCTTAAAAGCCCATCCCCCTCGATAAATCTAAGACTACACTCTTAGATTATCCTTTCGTCAACTGATCAGCAACATTCTTTCTAACTTCACATAATTCAAAGATACAACATTTTTATTCACCAGGCTTCTTATAGATTTATATCTCACTTGCATGTGCCTGTTCATCTTCTTGTTATTATGAGCCTATCTCACAAGCTCTATCACAGCTTTATTATCACAATGTATCGAAATAGCAGGCAAAGGTTTCTTCACTAACAGAATATCAAGCAATAAATCCTTAATCCACCTAGCTTCTGTACATGTCGTATCTAAAACTATAAGCTCTGATTCTGTAGTACTTCTAGAGATAACTGTTTGTTTCTTAGAACCCCAAGAAATTGCTGCTCCTCCAAACAAAAATATATAGCCAGAAGTAGACTTAACATCCGTACTATCTGTTATCCAATTAGCATCACTATAGCCTTCAACCACATCGGGAAATCCACTATAACATAAAGAATGTTTTAAAGTTCCTCGCAAGTACTTGAAAACTCTTTCTACAGCAATCCAATGATCTTTACTTGGATTATGAGTATGTCTGCTTAATCTCCCAACAGCATATGCAATATCAGGTCTAGTCTTATTTGCTATGAAGAGAAGTGACCCAATCATATGAGAATATCTAAGTTGAGAAACGCACCACTATTCTTTTTTAAATTCATTCCGGGATCAAAAGGGTCGAAACAGGTTTGAGATTGTAATAATCAAATTTCTTTAACATCTTCTCTAATATTCCACTTTGATCGAGTGTAACACCATTAGCGGTTCTCTCCAGTTTCATCCCAAGAATTATATACACTTCTCCTAAATCTTTCATATCAAATCTCGTTGACAAATAAACTTTCACATCTTTTATTATCTCCAAATTCGTTCCAAATAATAGGATGTCATCAACATATAAACACAAGATAATGCATTCTCCGTTATTCTCCTTATGATATAGACATTTATCATATTCATTAATTCTGAACCCATATTTAAGAATAACCTCATCAAACTTTTCATGCCACTATTTCGGAGCATGTTTAAGACCATATAAAGATTTAACTCACTTACAACCTTTATGCTCTTGTCCTTTAACTATAAACCCTTCTGGTTGCTCCATATAAATTTCTTCATCTAAGTCCCCATTTAAGAACGCCGTCTTTACATCCATTAGATGAATTTCTAATTTGTAGATGGATGCTAGAGCTACTAAGATTCTAATAGTTGTAATCCGAGAAACTAGCAAATAGGTATCAAAATAATCTATCCCTTTCTTTTGTGTAAACCCTTTGGCTACTAATCTAGCTTTGTACTTATCTATGCTTCCTTCAGGTTTCAATTTCCTTCTAAATACCCATTTGCAACCAATAGCTTTGCTCCCAGGAGGTAAGTCTGTTAACTCCCAAGTATTATTCTGTTAACTCCCAAGTATTATTCTGGAGAATTGATTCAATCTCACTATTGATAGCTTCCTTCCAAAAAGGAGCATCTAACGATGATGTAGTCTCTTTAAAAGAATTAGGTTATCCTTCAGCTAAAAACATGAAAAAATCATCTCCAAAATTTTTCTCGAACCTTGTTCTCTTACTCCTCCTAGGTTCTAAATCTTTAGGTTCATTTGCTAATGGCAAACTAGTGCTAGTAGAAGGTTTATCGACTATAGGTTTCGGCAATCTAGTTTTATAAGGAAAAATATCCTCAAAAAATGTAGCATCACAAGATTCAATAATTGTATTATTCGATATCTCACTAACCTCAGAATTAAAAACTAGGAATTTATTAGCACTACTGTTTTGGGCATATCCTATGAAATCAGCATCTACGGTTTTAGAACCTATCTTTTTCCGCTTTGGATCCAGAATCAATACTTTAGCCAAACACCCCCACACTTTCAAGATTTTAAGATTACGAGCTCTTTTATTCCAAAATTCATAAGGAGTTCGGTCATTGTCTTTTACAGTCACTCTATTCAAAATAAAAAACATGCAGTAAGAATAGCTTCTCCCCATAAATTTTCAGACAACCCTGGACTAATAAGCATTGCATTGACTATATCCATCAAAGTTCTATTTTTCCTTTCGGCTACTCCATTTGATTGCGGTGAATAAGGTGGAGTTACCTCATGGATTACACCGTGTTCTTCACAAAAAGAACTTAGACTATTTACATTGTACTCACCACCTCTATCAGACCTCAATTTTTTAATCTTCCTCTCCAACTGATTTTCAACTTCCACTTTATAGGTCTTGAATTTGTTAAACACCTCATCCTTATGTCCAATCAAGTATATGTAACACTACTTTGAATAATCGTCTATAAACATAACAAAATACTTGTTCCCTGCTCTTGTCGGTGGTTTATTGGAATCACATGCATCACTATGTATAAAATCTAAGAGTTGTGTATTCCTTTCCATAGACTTATGTGACTTCTTAGTTTGTTTTGCTTGCACGCATACTTCACATTTTCGTTTCACATCAATGGCTGATTTAGGGACTAAATCTAGATCCATCATTTTTCTAAGTTTCCTCAAATTCACATGCCCAAGTCGTCCGTGCCATAAATCACAAATTTCAACATTCAAAACATTTGTGAAACATCTTCTTCCAAAGAAACATTTAACTTAAACAACCCGTCACTTACAAAATCTTTTCCAATAAAAATATCATTCTTACTAATCACAACTTTATTCAACTCCATTGCAACTTTGTATCCTGACTGTACCAGATAAGAACCACTAATAAGATTTTCTTTTGACTTCAGGAACATGTCGCACATTCTGCAATGTTAATATCTTTCCAGATGTCATCTTTAAGTCTATATCACCAATGCCCAATATTTGTGCGACTGATCCATTCCCCAAAGTTACACCTCCTCCACTTGATTTTTGATAATTTTTAAAATGGTTATAGTCAAAACATACATGCACATTAGCACCAGAATCTAACCACCAATCTTAATATTCAAAAGTAGAGTTGATTTCGGGATTATACCTAAAAAATGGCTCGGCAATTTCCTTCTCCTCCATAACCATATTCACATCGCCACTACGACCTAAGGATCCTATTGAAACAAACAAGGCACTAACTATCCTATTAAAATAGTGATACTCTATTTGCTCGGGTGTCAACCAAGACCCAATAGCCTCTTTAAAAGAATTAGGTTCTCCTTCAGCTAAAACCATGAAAAAAATCATCTCCAAAACAATTAGAATACAAAAACACAATAAGAACATAAGGGTTAAGAAAATTGGCCTATGTAATTGAGAGAGGCACGTCGAAGACGCTGTCCTAAAGTCTTTATGCGCTCCCTCCGTGCAGGTTCTAACGATCACAACGACTCCAGCATACAACCCAAAACTCACAGGGATCTAGTACAGTGCACAGATGCACTAGATGGATTTGTCAAGTATGTATCAGTTGCCCAAAAGTAGTAGAATATAGAAGAACGTTGTTTTCTAGAGAGAGAGAGAAAAGTAACGTGTTTTTAGAGAGAGAGAGAGAGAGAGAGAAATTAACGTTTTTGTGTGGTGTCAAGGAGTCCAATTATTTATAGACTTCTATGTGTCTATTCACAGTAGACACAACTCTTCAATTTAAACCAAATACCTTTTGGTTTAAAAATTTAAAACCCTTGGTGTATTAAATAACACGCCCCTTGGATTTAAGTTAGTGATCAATAAATAAAGTTTTGAAACTTCTAAGAAATTAGGAATTTCCAACATAAACTCATCCCCAATCTAACCTGAAACTACCTTCCCACTTTCTTTTTTCCCCTTCACCATTCACAATTAAGATCCCCCACGTCCCCCACTTCCAATTTTTCATTTTAAAAAACATCCACTCTCCATCTCACGAAATACCCACACTCTCTCTGTCTCAAAGGCTCTTTTTTTTTTTTTTTTCTCTTCAGCACCTGCCGCTGTCAATACCCACCAGTTGGGTGATCAGGCGGGAGGGAGGCGGACTGCGGGTGTAAAAAATTAAGAGTTACTTTTGGAATGTAGTATGTATTTTTCCAGTATTAAGAAATTAGGGGTTCTTTGCCGTTAATTGTAGAAGTTTTGTGTACTCTTGATATGTATACTTTTTGATTGACTATTGTACAAACTATGTCTGTCTTAATAGATGGTATTTAGCGGGTCAATCAAAGAGAGTTCATAATTGAAGACAATTGGAAAATACATAAAAGGAAAAGAAGATGAGATGTCAATGGTCGCGCGTAGACTGTGTATGTGTGTGCTTTCCTTATCACGGTGGTTTGCTCTTATAAGGAAAAGTTTTGTTTTTTGTAGATTTTTTTCCGCTCCGGTGCATTGGACTGTCTCCATTTCGTCAAATATAGAAAATGACCCATATGTTTTTTTTTTGCTCGGCAAAAGGAAATTTTATTAATCATTGGAAACAAATTACAATGATTAAAAGGAACCAAGGCAAGAAAGCATCACAACGGAGAAAGGGCATACCAATAAAGATGGACCCACAACCCCCGATAGACACGAGCCACCAAAAACCCAAGGGCAAAAAACACTGAGGAAAGTTAGCAAGAAGCCAACCCAAGAAACCCAAAAGCGCCAAAAAAAAGACCTCCTCCCAGGGGCAGCCCTGCCACCAAGCCCACCAAGCGGTGGCTTCGGACCCTCAGAAAATAGCCCAAAAAAGGGGCCCCTCATATTATGGGTTGGTATAATGGACTATGAGTCTTTTAAGCCGAATAAAATTTAAATAGGGCTCCAACTAACTTAATTAGCAATGTTATCCATTGAAAATGATTTTGCAGCGAAATTAGATTATTCCAGTTTAATTGATTTGTTTGCTTCTAAAAATGCAAGAAGAGCGAGGTTCAAGTGATACTTATTGGTAAATGTAATGTTAAGTACTTTTTGTGATTTCGACATTCAAATTCTCGTAAGTTTTTTGTTTGGGACGATTTGTATCTTTTGAAATTGTAATGTTTCTTTACATATGAAGGGCCCCAAATTGATTTTGTGCTTAGGGCCCCGCAAATCTCAGGGTCGGGCCTGCCTCCTCCTACAACAAACTACACAACTACACAAGCATGAGCCACCACTCTGATCCAACCCTTCATAGACAAATCAAAAGCAGAGCAAAACTACCCTAGAAGCATGTATATACATGAGCTTGACCACACTTCATCATCAAAGCATCCACGAAGAGAAGAAATCCAAACTACTAGGATCCACAAGCTCTCATCAAGCCATTATGAACAGCTTCAACTTTAACCATGAATTATGCGCTAGATAGCCTTGATAGCCTCCCATAAATGACCCATATGTTCCACTTGATAGCCTCCCTCCCTCCGCCATAACAGTACGTCTTTTTTCTTTTGTTTCTACTTCAATATTTTTCCCGCTGTTGATTTATCTCCATTTGTCATGAACATTTGTTCACGGACTGCACAATCTTGCCGGAGTCATTATCAATTGCTCAAAAGTTGAGTTCGAACTTTAAATTTATATATCAGTTGGATTGATCCCATTCTCTTTTATACTCAGTACCATCCTTTCCCATGAAGGTTTTGAAAATCCGGCTCCTTTCGATACGATTGCTTGAGGATATTGGTTCAAGACGTACTTCTTTCGAGTACAAAAATTTGGTGGACCAATTATCAATTGCTTGAAGATTGGTTTCCATTTTCAAATTATTCTTACAATCAGCTAATGTTTTTGTTTGTACTAATTTTTCCAGTGTTTTTATTCAAACAAGTCGTGGCGTTCAATCAAGTCAAAGATTGATCCAAGTACAACTCCTTTTGGTATGTAAATTGGGCAAGCCAGTCACCAACTACTCAAAGTTGGGTTTTTATCAAACGGGCACACCGCTATTTGATCCTCTATTTCTGTTTAATGTTCTAATGGTGTTTCCAATTTTGTGTTCTCCAGAACTTGGATTAAACTCTGTGGGAGACCGTGTTCCTACTCAATTTACTACAAACTAAAAACATCAATTGTCTAAAATTAGGAGACAAGGAGGACGTGGGGAAAAAAACTACAGGACACGTGTCCACATCCACCCTAGCATCTCTCCCCGTTTTGATCTTCAAATCAAGAACTCCTCTTGCCCCCAACCTCCATAACCCATTACCCACGCTGTCCTCCAAATTAAAACTGGATGGTTCTTAAAATTTGAGGTGAGGCAGTTGAAATTTAATTTGAAAGTAGTGGAAAAATAATGTACAAACCCATCTCCAATGTAAACACCTCCCCACTTTCCATTTCCCATTTCCTGCCCCTCATTCCTCACGTCCCCACATCTTCTTTTTTCAAAAAAAAAATCTGCTCACTTCCATGATAAGCATGGTGTTTCCATTTTTTTATCTGCAGATTCGAATGTGTTCAACTTCAAACCGTAATGGTGTTTCCATTTTCTTTGCTCTATTTTTTTATTTCCCTATTAGCGCATTTTGTTCGAGAAGATCAAAAATCCCTTTTCATTGTTTGAGCAATGTCTCAAATTTTGCTTTGATTTCTTTGTTCAGGATTGATCCTGTGAGTAATGGTAAGAGGTGGCCGTGGCGGTGGCTGATCAAATTTAAATTCCAACTGGACAAGCTATTTGTAAAAAGGTAATCGCACGGTTCCCACGTTTGCGCTTTATGGTACATGCAATGTGACTATTTTCTGTGTACATGCAAACCCATTCCCACGTGTCACCCTTCCCCCACTTATTTTCAATTATTCTTTCCTCCAAAAATACCACCTCCCCTAAAAAGATTCCTTCAACCCCCTCCTTTTCCCCCTTTACCCACTCCCACGTATAAGAGCAAATCCAATGCTAGATGGAAAATAGATATAGCTATTGCTATATTTTGGCACCAAAAAGTGGTTTTTGGTGCTAAAATAGAACCCTGCCTCCAGTGGTTGGTTCTATTTTAGAACCGTTGGGAACACCGATTGGTGTGAAACATGGGTGCACTGAATCATTTGTCGAGTCTTTCTTCCCATTTTGTCAAGTCTTTCTTCCCAGCATATGTGCTTCTCTCTCTCTCTGCCTCTTTTTTTTTTTTTTCCTGTCTCCTACCGATAATTTCCAAGAGAAGCTCAAATCCATCGCCGCCGCCGATTCCTCCCATCTCCTACCGATTCTCCTCCCTCCCACCTCCTCTCTTCTGCAACTCTCTCAAACTGGACGAAACCCCATCGTCCCCGCCGTTCCAGATGAAACCGATCGGCCAAATGAAGCCGATGAAATCAGATCGTCACTACCGTTGGGATTAAGCCAAGGTAACCACTTTCCAGCCAGATTCCGCCCTCACCGCTGTTCGTATGGTTCAATTTCAGCCGATTAAGCCAAGGTAACCACTTTCCGGCAACTTTCTGGTAGTCTCCGGTTGAATAATTTCTATAGCAGTTGGGAGTTTGATGATGTGGCAAGGATAGCTATAGCCATCCTTGGTTCTATATTTCGAACCAATTTTGCAACTGATGCATTTTTCATCCATGTATGGCACTGCACTGGATTCATCAAATGTCATCCTTGGTTCTATTTTAGAAATGCAACCCCTTTTGCATCCCTGCATTGGATTTGCTCTAACCCCCCTAAATCCACTCTTTCAGAACCCTTTCTCCACACCCCCTTCCAACCTCCCACACTCTGAAACAGCCAGTAATCTTCCCCCTTCTATGACTCCCACGTAATTCTCTCAACTTTCTTCTTTGTAAAAGCACCAAACATGCCATTCAAATTTTACCCGATTTCAAACACAAGTACTTCTCAATTTTCTCCATCAGTCTATTTTCATATTTTGCTCTCTCTTAACTCCATTTTTTGATTAATTATGTAGGAATAAATTCTGTTCCAGTTCACAAAAAAAGAAGAAGCTCAATTCAGATTCTATACGACCATCCAAAAAGGTATGTTATTCCGGCCTATATCTATTGATGAACCATCCAAAATTTTGAGAATCTGAGTTTACATTGTGTCCTTGAGAAATGATTTCAAAGAAAGGAATGCATTCACAAGTGTGTTTGCCGAATGTTATGTGCATGCCCATCGCTTGGGCACTGACCGCTATAGGAAGGTCTAAGATATGCTGTTGGAAATGTAGATTTAGAATTTTATAAGCCGAAATTTTATATGCATGATGGATGCAGTGTATGGGTGGTGATACAAATGAACAAAGAATTAAAGCTAAGATAGCTCGGCTGACACGCAAGTGAAAATTAATGAATCAACGTAACGATCTATTAATGAATTAACATTTCTTAGAAATTCAAAGAGGCGGCATTTGAGAAGTGCGTACTTGATCCACACGCTACCTATTATGCCACGTACATATATTAGGCGTGCATCTTAATCTTTCCCGTGCATAGCACAGGTAAAACGCTATCTATATACTATAGCAATGTATCTAAGCCCCAAAAGCTTCCGAACCCCAAATCCTAAACTCTCCTTAATAGTAGGGTCCCCTCCCTCTCACTCTTTGCTACGTGGCTATGAGGAAAAAACTACCACTTCCTTCAACTGCTCCATTCAACTCTCTTTTCCATTTTCATTTCTTATCCCCATGTCTAATGCCACCCCCCCCCTGCCCAACCGCCACTTCCCAGTAGCGCACACAAAACGTACGAGGAGGAGACACGTAGAGGGAAAATCGGGGGTAAGGAAAATTTAATGGCACGTGAAGAAGAAATTATATAAAGCACGTGGAAAACGATTTCCCCACGTACGTACGTACGTTCCCCACCAACAAAAACCGCCCCCTTTTTTACTGCGTCCACCTTCCATACATTTCCCTGTTTTGTTAGAATGGTTGTATTAACCTTTTTGGAAGTCACGTTTTAAAGATTATTTTAACAAAACAGGGAAATGAATGGAAGGTGGACGCAGTAAAAAAGGGGGCGGTTTTTTTAGTGGGGAACATACGTACGTACGTGCGGAAATCGTTTTCCACGTGCTTTATATAATTTTTTCTTCACGTTCCATTAAATTTTCCTTACCCCCCGATTTTCCCCCTACGTGTCTCTTCCTCATACGTTTTGTGTGCGCTGCTGGGAAGTGGCGGTTGGGCATGGGGGGAGATATGGCATTAGACATGGGGATAAGAAATGAAAATGGAAAAGAGAGTTGAAGGAAGTGGTAGTTTTTTCCTCATAGCCACGTGGCAAAGAGTGAGAGGGAGGGGGACCCTACTTTTAAGGAGAGTTTAGGATTTGGGGTTTAGAAGCTTTTGGGGCTTAGATACATTCCTATAGTATATAGATTGATGATTGATTGATTGATGATTGATTGATACAGATAGATTCTTTAGTGCATGTCCAACCCTTTTTTCCTCAAACAAGGGCAAAAATTTGGTGCAAAGCTTCATTTGATATTGTTCAATCCAATGTTAAACTCCATTTTTACTCAAAATATGTTTTAAAATTTTTAAAAACACCAGATCCACCACCTTCCTTACCTTCTCTCTACCCCAAACCACTACGTCCACTGCCTTTCCACCGACCCCTCTAAACTCACCATCAATGGCAGCCCAGCACCACCGTCGTCGTCGACCCATCACCACCGTCAGCCAAGCCCAGCACCGTCATCGACCTAGCACCACCGTTGTCGAGCACCACTGTCGTACAACACCACCCGCGACCGCCAGCAAGCACCACCCTCGACCCCCAAAAAATAGCCATTGGTATTTTGGGTTAAGAAATGGGTATCCCCAAATTTGGGAAATTTTTTGAGTAAAGTTTAATTTGGTATAACTTGGGCTTAAAGACTGGAGGAGGACTTTGACGGGTGTTTTCCTCAAATTCAAAATTTGAGGATAGATTTGATGTAGGGCTGGAGCTGCTCTTACAAATGGAAAAGCTTGGCAAAAGGTCGATATCAAATTTCGCAAAGAGTTTTCTATAGCAGAGGAAAATGCAATCCTCAACAATATCTACACTAGCTACTCTAATTGTTTTTTTTTTCTTTTCTTTTTCTTTTTTCTACGGTATTTCCATGAAGACATTGTGCTTTACACCCGACTTTGTTTATTTAGTAGGCTTGCCCAAAGCGTAGGGCGAAAGTTGGAGTTAGCAATTTACCGGTAAGACCGGATCGAATCCTCAGGGACCGAATGTACCGAGTGTGAAACTTGTCTTGCGCGTGATGGTTTTTAGCCTTAAAGCGGCAAACTGTGAATTGTGATTTGGGGTGGAATTCACTCGACTTCGTGAATTACTCATAAGATTAAAAGACTAATTAAAACTAAGGCAAAGTCTAGGGGATTTCAACAAACCACAACCAAGGCTAATCCGATCCTCTCTCGATAACCGGCTCGGGGCATTGTTAGATGATCCCGAACGAAAGATTTAGAGTTTAAAATCATTAACTAGAAAATGTGTTTCACAAAGATTAGGATTCTTGTGCCATTTAGACAAACCTTTAGGTTACCATAGCCCTAAGCATCACACGTGCTAAGTGGTCAAGCCCTTGGCAACATGTGATCAAGGGGTTAACAAACCCGAATTTTGATACATAAAATCAATCTCAAATCTTTGATGAACAAACGGTGTATGCCTTTTTGACGAGAGGAATGGATTAACCCGAGTCATGGAGTGTCAATCACCCTGTGACCAAGCCTAATTAAACTACTCACCCATTAAGCTAGAAAACTTAACTAGAAAATTGAAGGAAATAAAGAGCATGATAAATGACTCCAAAAACTGGTTTTATATGAAGATCCTACACTTGCCTACAACTTTAAACCTTAGGAAAATAACAAACAACAACTATAAACTAGAGTTTTCAAAGGAAATGGCTAGGAGAGACAAGAAAAGATTAAACCGGTAGAAATGCAAATAAACTAGATTTATACGTAGATCCAACAATTACAAGAACTATTAATAAACGCGAAAATGAAATACAAGCTAAACTTACAAGAGTTCTTAAGGAAATACAAGCTTCAACCCCTCCATAACAATGGAGGAGAGAGAAGAGAGAAAAAAGACTAAAAGTAAACTAAAGCTAATGTAATGAAGGAGAGTGATAAGAGAGAGATGAGGTAGATATACAAAAGGCCTTTCCTCTCTCAAAATATCTAAAAAGGTGGAATAGACCATAAAAGGAAAGTCTGTAAAGTAGCTCAAAAATCTAGCCGAAGCAGTTTTGGGTCGACCCACCACAAAAGCTGGGTTGACCCAAATTCTTCTGTCTTCCCACTAAAATATTTGGGTCGACCCACCTCAAACTTTGGGTCGACCCAGAATGGCTTAGCATGCATTTTGCTCTCGTTCACCCCCTTGGCTTCGCACGCTTCCGAATCACTTCAAATCATCGTGCGGTCTTTGGGAAGGGTGACTCTTGTCTCGTGAACTCTTGAATGGTCCCGGACTTCGCCAGGAGTCTTTGTGAGACTTGGTCACAGCTTTGGCCTTCCAGCTTAATCTTGTGACCTTTGAACTCCCCGAGCCTTAGTCAAATCTTCATGTCTTGGCTCTCGAGGCTCGGTGGTGGGATGACATGGGACACGTGGCCCTTGGAACCTTGGGACGCTTCCCAATGTGCTCTAAAACGCACCTTGCACAACATCAATCATATAAAGGCGCTAAAGCGAGTGCATGTGTGACCTAAACGAGCTAGATGAGCCCGGATATGTACAATATTAGGGGCTCATCACATTGACATTTACTTTGAGAAGTAGTTTCTCCTCAACAATAAGAGACTCGAGGCAAGGACGGATGCAGGAGTTTAATATTGTGTGGGCGAATATAAAGTATTTGGGTGGCCTGCAGCTATATTGGGGCTCTTGTCCGGCGACAAAGTTGGAAAACAAGTTGTTCAAGTTGCTCATGAATGATAGTCTAGCCTTAATTCTTGCCTAAACTTAACATGAGACTCTATTTTCCACGTTTAAATCAAATGTTACATGAATCTGACGAGACAGCACTAAGCACAAACCAATTTATAAAGTTCCTATAGGATATGATGATTAGTATGGTTTCAAGATTAGCACAAAGGGTTGCTTAATTTAGATACAAATTCATCAATGTCCTTGTCAGTAGTTCCACCTTCACTGACAGCCTCTTTAGCCAAATCCCTCCATTTTATAGCATTCTTTTTCAGTTCTTCCCCCCTTTCCTCTTCCATCACTTCCCTTATACAAGTCTCAACTTCTTTTCTCCCAACAATGCCCTTTTCATCCATCTTAACCCTAATTCCAACCTTCCAAACATCTTGGACAAACTTGACATTCGTTGTTTGGTCGGTCCATTGTGGCATTACCACCATTGGAACTCCCAAGCTTAATGCTTCAATGGTGGAATTCCACCCGCAATGTGAAAAAAAACAACCAATGACCTCGCTAGCTAGCACTTCCAATTGCGGGCTCCATCCGACTACCAACCCCTTGTCGGACGTCTCTTCGACAAAATGTTTCGGTAACTTGCCCGCCTCCAAATCCCTAACTACCCACAAGAAGTAGTGATCGCTTCCCTTGATGCCCCATGCTAGTTCCTCCGTTTGCTCTTCACTTAGGTCGGACAAGCTACCAAATGAGACATAGACAACGGACCTTTTGGGCTTGTTGCTTAGCCACTCAAGGCAGACAGACGGGTCCGAGTGGAAGAGATTGAGCCCATATTCTTTGTCATTTTGGACTCTGTTGTCCAAGTAAAAAGATGGAATTGTTGGGCCAATTGTCATCATTGGGCTAACTTTTGACATTGCATCCACCACCTAACATGCAAATTAAAACAAAACGGAAAAGTTAAGTGACAGGAAAAACAATCCGAAAACCTCCCCGAAAAAGAAATTTACGGGTGTGATTCACCCGGTGTACAGCCTAACATGACAAAAACAAAAGCATCACACATTAATTAAGCCAATCTTTCTTTTGGTACAAAGATTACCAATCAAAGACTCCGAGCCTATTTGGCCCCTTCAATTTTGAATTTTTCATTATGCATTTCCATGCTAAAGGTATTTAATTGGCCACAGATCATAAAATGCAATGTCAACTCGAGAATTTAATTATGCACATTAGTTGGCCCTAATAGTAATTTAAACACCACTTTTTTGCAAAATTTAATTATGCACATTAGTATCCAAATTCTGATTAAATCCAAAACGTATACTTAACAATCTATTAAATTTATATAGTTTTAAAAATACTTGGCTCTCAAACACACTTCCTCTCTCATTCCTCATGTTGTTTATCTGCTTTGACTTTTTATTGTTTTTAAGCATTCGTCCATTTTGAAAAATCAAATGATAAAACCTATGAGATTCCCACTTTGTTTTTTTATGTCTTGGACCTGGGTTGCTGCTGTGCATAAGCTGCACAACAGCTGCCGTGCACGTTCTGAGCCGTCTGTTGATTGAATAGACAACCCAGATTTCAAACAAACTATTTGCGCTAATAGTTCTCCTATGTTGTTTGAAATCTGGGCCGTCCACCCAAAAAATGGACGGTCTGGATCGTGCACAGCAGCTGTTGTGCACACACTGCACAGCAACAATCCCGCGTCCAAGTTTTGTAACAAGTCTAAACTTTAATGAAACGATATTTCTTGAAAAACTCAATTTGAAAATGGAGAATATATACTTCCTTAGTAAGTTGGATTCTTAAAAGTAGACGAACAGATCGGGAAAGATGGTATAGTAATTACGTGTGCAGCAATAATATCATACTCCCATTTGTTTGATATGTCCAAGAAGGTAGGCCATCTCACTATGTGGGGTAGGAAAATTACTGAAGTCATCAATCAAGAGGGACAAATAAAATATTAAACAAAGAAAACATTTACAGAGAAGAGCTAAAGCTGTGGCGTAAATACGGATCGCACTCTCCTCACAGGATCGGCTCTGAAATTTTCGGGACCCAAAGCGAACTTATAAGATGGGGCCTTTATCCTTATTACCCACGCTAAAGCTAAATTAACGCAAATCCTACCCCCAGAATGGTGAGATGTTCTCAAGGCATTATTCTATTAGTAATAAATTTACCATACCATTGGACGTGGCCTCTTGATTGTAGGGTGAAACCCCAATAACCTTCCATTTTTTCTCAACTTATACACCAGAAGGAAAACAATGTGGTATTTAACATAAATTTGTGAAGTTGTCTTTTGTTTCTTGGATTATGCATCGGCTTTAGGTTAAGGCCATAAGTTTGTGAGCACATTTTCTGCATCGTGGATTATAAATCTTTTGCGTGTTTAAGCTTTGTGATAGAGGATAACTTATTACTTACCCCGTTTGGGGCCCTATTATTTGGCTCAACCATGGGGCCGTAAGAGGTGGTCTGGTGGGTTTATGCCTAGGGTCGGCCCTATCTCCTCATAATGATATAATCCCCTCCTGCACCGGATTTGATGGTGTCTTTTTACTAAAATACAATAACATTTCAAGCCCGCTCCAGTGCAGTGAACTGAAAACTGCGTAGCTTCTGGTCTTTGACATCAAAAAATAAGGTTCTAATAACTAAAAGGACATGTGAGAATTTGGTCCTAGCTAGTGGAAAAAGAAAGACGTGGATCTATATTCAATACGCAATCAAAGGCTCCGACAACTAACCGGAATGAATCAAATTGTATTAATTTATGGATCTGTTTCAAATGTTATATGCTCAAACACCAACAATTTCATGCACTTGAAATTATAATTACCCAAATAAGAGAAATTAGGTGGAAGTGGTAAACATAAGTAAACTGACCTCATGCTCCAACTTGTAGAATGTGTTGACAAGAATATAATCAGCTTGGTCCACATTTGAGAACTGCCTCAGAACCATCTCAAAGTAAGCTGGATATGAACCTTGCACATAGATGAATGATGGCATGTCCTCAAACTCAAGCAAGGGCAGCCCGGGAATCGAGACCGGCAACGTCGACACGGGCAACGTCAGGAATCCGTGATGAGCGTAATAATATATGAAATTAACGGCACAGGGCTGCGTGAAGAAAGCAGCCCCGGCTAAGCCATGTTGTTTGGCTACTTCAAGAGCCCAAGGCATGAACGCGTCATAAATGACACAATCAATTGGATGGCCGGATATTTTGTGCCTCTCGATGAGCTCGGCTAGGGTTTTTGAGCCGGCGGCTTCAAAGCGGGTGAGGTACTCTTTGACACTACCGGCTTTCTTGAAGCCGCCTTCATCGTAGCCGTCGGATATCGTGTCGAATTGGACAGAGTCAGAGTTAGGGTGGATGGAATTGGAGACGAAAGTTGTGATGGCAAGAGTGGCTTTGAGGCCTTTTGAAACAAGGCGCTTGCAGAATTGGAGCATAGGGTTAAGGTGGCCTTGAGTTGGATAAGGAATGGCCAAAACATGTAATCTGGAGGACGTCCTTCCCTTCTCCATCTTCTCTCATGCACTCTCTCACTCTTCATATTCTCTCTCTCTCTCTCTCTCTCTCTCCTATTTAAAGTCCTCGACTAACAAGTACTCCCTCCGTCCCAAATTGTTCATTCTTTTGGGGGAACCATGCATTTTACGCTTAGAAATTTATGTATTAGCATGAAAGTTTTTTCGACATTTTTCTACACCCATTTAAAGATGTCATTGAGACGAAAAGTTCGTGTAAATTTATTTCAAGAAAAGTATAAAGTGCACGGTTTCTAAAAAAGACAAGCAAATTGAGACGGGGAAGTATTCAATTGTACAGTCCTTTAGCATGCCTTCTCATCAATAATGTACAACCATTCCATTTTTTTAATAGTAGAAAATATCTTCAACACTCGCTAACAAAATTGGTAAGAATAAAGCGAACCGGGAGGTGCTCCGCAGCGTGTTGTGCAATCTCGTGCATAGCTGTGCCGGCATCATTCCAATAATCGGAGACGTCCATCGCTTAGAGCTTGTCGAGTACTACAAGTGTACCAAAAATCAACTCGATGGGCTATCGTTAAATGCCTGATCAAAACACACATAATTTGAAAAGAATGTATTCCGTGGTTTTGATCCAGTGTTTTGGATCCATTAGGATTCATTTCTTTTCAAGTTATATGTGTTCCAATGAGGCACTTATCAATATATGATCGAGTTTATTTTTGGTACACTTGTAGTACTCGACAAGCTCTACGCAGCGGACATCTCCGATCGTCAGAACGATGCCGGCGCGGCCGCTCACAAGACTGCACAACATGCTGCGCAGCACCTCCCGGTTCCAGAATAAAGTGGTGTGCTATTTCCTCGGTTTTGAGAGGTAGAGCTGGCGTTATTTCACTGGTAAAACTTACGAAAATATATCCACTTTGTTGTTATTGTAATTTGTGTACCTTAATAT
>JAXBDA010007188.1:0-18333 GCA_036023075.1 Gaultheria prostrata
TGTACCCGCTGAGTTGATTCCAAGAGAGATACAAAATGGTCAGATTGGACAAATGGCCAATAGATGAAGGGATTGAACCACTAAGGTTGTTGGAACTCATATCCATCTCCACCAAACTCTTTAGGTTTCCTATTTCTGGAGGGATGTATCCGCTGAGTTGATTTGAATAGAGTTGCAAACTGGCCAGATTGAATAAATTTCCAATAGATGAAGGGATTGAACCATTAAGGTTGTTGGAACTCATATCCATTTCCACCAAACTCTTTAGATTCCCTATTTCTGGAGGGATGGTGCCATTGAGTTTGTTTGAATTGAGATCCAAACGGGTCAGAGCACTCAAATTTCCAATCCATGATAGAATTGGACCTCTGATATTATTCCCCGATACATCGACGTGGACTAGTCGGGTGAGGTTCCCCAGGGTAGGAGGTAGAACACCTTCAATATCATTGAAAGAAAAGTCAAGGTGGGTGAGCTTTGAGAGTGTACCAATTTCACCTGGAATCCCCCCAGTTAAGCCAAAGCCACTGAGATCAAGATATTCAAGATTTGGCAAGGAAGACCAATTCATGCTTGCAAGATTTCCATAGAAATGATTGTAAGAAATTACCATCCGAATGACACTTCCTGCTCCACTACAAGTGATGTCTGTCAAGTTGCAATGATTTGTTGAAGAAAAGTTTCCCCACCAACCGCTATCGAGCAGAGCTTTCGCCTCTTCCGAAGATGAAAACGACGTCGGTGATGATAATTTTGCTGATGATGGAACTAAAAATAGACTAAAACCAACCGCCATGCTCATTGCTACGAGCATAACAGAATAAACAGAAGAGGATATGGTATTATTGCTCATTGTTTAATGTATGTGTGGTTTTCGTAGCAGCAAAATATTGAGCATTGGATGCAGAGGAGAATGCTTAAGAGGCTTTTTAAAATATATTTTTGGGTGGACTTGTTGACCCGGGCTCTAGGAGTCAAGCACGCCAGACTACTATGTCTTACTTTTCGAAGTCTTTAGTCCTCTACGTGTATTTTTCACGCTGTGAGTTTCAGAACCTTCCTTTTTTTTTTTTTTGAACTGTAAAAACGGGATGCTCTTGTGGGGACTTCACTGCACCCTGAACCTTCCTTCACTTCCACAATTTCGTAGTCATTGACTTGAGCGAAGACTTTAAAATTGCCTAATTTTTTCTTTTATGAATATTTTACGTTTATATATCTCTCCATGTAAGAGCAAGCTAAATTATTGTGTGAATAACATAATCGACGAGCCTTATAAAATTAACGATTCTGATAATTGTTGTGGGTCTAGGATGGCGTCTAAAAAGACAAAAAAAACTGAGCCAAATTGGACACACATAAAAAGTGAACATGATATCAATTCTGTAGCTTCCAACTATTGAGCATTGGATGCGAGAACATGCTCAAAAGGCTTTTTAAAAACATTTTTGGGTCTAATTTGTTGACTCGGGCACTAGGAGTCAAGCCAGAGTCTCTCTCCCTCTTCCAGTCTTTAGTCTTCTTCTCTGATATAACAATACCTCCCTCCGTTCGTGTTTGTTGGTTCATTTTCAGCATTCGGTGTCATGTTTTAAATTATCTCTGTCTGTCAATTTATAAGAGGTTTTATGATTTTGAAAATTTTGTGTAATAGAACTTATTGAAATCTATCAAATAATATCCATATTGCATAGTTTTAGGTATTTGTATTGAAATATACTCCCTCCGTCCCAATTTTTTTGTCCATTTACGTGCATGCGTGTCATTTTTCAATTGTTTATATCTTTCAATCTATAATGTTATTTTCAATTTTGGAAACTTGATTTAATAAAACTCATCGAGAACTATGGATCTATATTGAATATATATAACATTATATATTTGAAAATATAAATATTTTTTTGAGGTGTGGTGAATAGTGAAAATGGATAAGAAATTTGGGATGGAGGGAGTATGTACAAAATTTTAAAATGTGTGAAATAGTGAAAGTGGACAAACAAACACAGACGGAAGATCGGTCCCAAATTGCTAGACTTCTTAAGGAATCTTGTCTTTTTGCATGGAAAAAAAATATATATATATACTTATGTACTTACGAACTCTTCACTTCCATTTTTTTTTTCTTGGAACATGCAACAAATGCTAGTTGTTATTCTTACAGGAACTTGGCCATTGGTATTGTGCATCGGGTATAAGTTTCTTCCAACTTCGCTACCACCACACTTGCTCACTTCCTAAGGCTCCATTCTTCTCAACTTGCTTTTTCTACTTCAATTTCTGTGTTTTGTTCGTTTTTTTTTTTTTTTAATTTTTGTTAGATTCGCGTAATATTTTTTGGATTAATTATTTGTCCCGACAAGATGAGTCTGAAAAGTGAAACATTATGACCACCCTCTGTTTAACAAACTTTAACACTTCTTTCTACGACCTCCCAATCTCAGTAGGGAGACCTAAGTAATTCCCAAGTGAAGAGTCTCCACGGATCCCCAATAACTGTCCCAAACTTAATTTGTCTCGGCTCCACTGGTGTGTTTTTACTGAAAAAGACTTGCCATAGTTGACTTCTTGCTCCGACGCCTTCGCATACTTACCTAGAATACCCACAATTACTTCCACATCCTTTGTGCATGCTCTACCAAACAGTAGAGTATCGTCGGCAATAAACAAATGGCTCACTGATGGTCCTCCCCGACTCAACTTGATCCCACGAATCTTCCTTCTAGCTTCTGCCTCCACAAGCATTCTCATCGCCCTTCCGCACAAATAAGCAAGAGATATGAAGATAAAGGGTCCCCTTGTCTTATGCCTCTGGAAGATTGGATGAATCCATGACTATCTCCGTTAATAAGAACCGCATACAAGATGGACGAGATACATTCACCAATCCTACTAATCCATAATGGAGCAAAATGCATTTTCTTCATCATAACTTCCAAGAACCACCATTCCACACGATCATACGCTTTGCTCATGTCAATTTTAATTGCCATTCCATGTTTTCTCCCATATCGCTTGTTTTTCAATGTTTGGATCACCTCTTGCCCTAGAACAATGCTATCCACGTTTTGCCAACCCGCTACAAATTTATTCATGTTTAAATAAATCCAAGGATTGTGGTGTTATTAACTTCTTTGATCGTTTGGAGCAAATTAGTACTGAAAATAAAGATAACCGTCTCAATTGTTAACTCTGACGGCCCTACAGCTTGACAGATTAAGACTCTTAATGCTGAAATTCGGTTACTAAGAGTTGAATTGGATGAGATGGTTAACCAGAGATGCAACCTAATTCTGGTGATGATGGTGATTTAAATATGAAATCTAGAAGCCTCAATTCTGTTCTTGGTAAATTTGACAGACACCCCTTGGTGGTTTTCCTAAGACGAACACCCGTTTCACATATGAAAAATGGCAATGAACGTTTCTATGCGCTTTTCACCGATATTTCCAAATTGACGATTGTTTGTCATTATGGAATGAACCACAATTGACTTATATCAAAAAATTCACAATTTTATTTCGAAACAAATTGACTTTCTTTTACCTATGCTAAGAGCTATTTTGATATGTAAAAAAAGTAGAATTTATTAATAGCCCTTTATTTTTTACTCGTTGAAAAAATTGTTTGTCTGAAAAGATTGATAATTGAAAGTTTTTTATGAGTTATTATATTAATAAACATGTGAACTTGTTATTGTAAGACACTAATGGTCGACCAGCTGTTTAGATGTCACTGAAATGAATATTAAAATCACAAGGAGTTTACCATCATTTCTTATACGTGAAGGGAGTTTTGTTATTAAGGAAAACATCAGGGGGGTGTCAATAAATTTACCCTAACAAATTATTGATGTATGTCCAAAAGTAACTGTACAAACTCCCCACTGCAGACCATTGAATAATTACTTCCCTTGATGGCCTCCAAACACGGCTATTTCTATATTTTTTGTTCTAAAAGTTGATTCAAAAGACAAAGTGCAAAGTACAATAGTGGGCCTTCTGGTTAAAAATGAAACGACCACCAAAGGCCACAACAAGAACTGTCTACAACCGTTGTATTTGTTAGTAGTAATGTTCAATTTCAATTTACACATTTTTCAAAAGAAAATTGGATTGTTTTTCATCCACATCTTACCAGTGTAGATCCCTTCATCAGTAGGGTAGCAATAAATTTTTTTAACCTGAATAACAAGAATATCTCTACGCTCGTCACATTTCCATAATCGCATTTCTATTCATGACAGGTTTTTATGGAAATCAACAAGGACTGGAACTGTGGAATAAGGTGAAACGTCACAGGGATACAAAAAAATCTGTCTACACAGTATACCGACAATGTCTGTCTTGTTCTCCCTATCACACTGACCTGCAAAAATAGAAACAGCCCAGTTGCAAGCCTGCAAAAAAATGAAAATCCAGGGGTTTAGTTTTCCATGCAATAGAGCTAGCACGCAACACCAGTGACCGGAGACAGTAACTGTACCTAGTCTAAATTATTTGGAGGAGGTCTGTCGTGTCTCCTCGTGAAAATAACTCATTGATGAAGTGGACTGAGTTGTAATAGCAATTAACAGTATACAAGGAACCCTTAAGTT
This sequence comes from Gaultheria prostrata, assembly GCA_036023075.1. Lineage (NCBI taxonomy): Eukaryota > Viridiplantae > Streptophyta > Magnoliopsida > Ericales > Ericaceae > Gaultheria > Gaultheria prostrata. The sequence continues at coordinate 4,595 of JAXBDA010007188.1, forward strand.
TTATGACGGTGCTATAAAGTAATCCCGAATTGTCTTTCTTTTCAAAGAGGAAGGAGGGTTCAGAACAGAAGACGGGCTGTTTAACGTTGCTACAGGGGTCTTCTCAAGGTTTTCTTCCGGATATAAGTCCGATGAGATTTTTCTCATTTGGGATTTAGGAGTCCCGAATTGAGGCGTAGTATTTGAATTGGTTGAGTTAGAGCCTTGTTGATGCTCAACTAGTTCTTCATCCATGAAAAGCTTTCTGCATTCCATTGCTGGTGGTGCCATTACTCTCCGCCGGATGGAGGATGGAGATCTAGTACTAGAGTAACAACTGTTCTTGAGACTCCAAAAGCACACCTACATCAGAATTAAAATTGTCACTGGATGCATTTTCAGGATTGGAAGAAGAATTATCCCTTATATTGGAAATTGGATGCATAACATAATTGGACACATGCTTGTGTATGAGCTTTGTCGATCTCCCTGCTTACCGTGAAATCATCTGAAGAAGTTGCTATTTTCCCAACCTCAGATTGGCACCTGAAGAAACAAAGATGGGATTGAGAAACTTTCTTACTTGTCTATGTGACGGGAAATTAAGATACGCTTGTCTGAAGAAAATATACCAATCTACTGCAGTAACTTCTCCATTATGGCCTTTCATTGTGATAGGATCCGCTTGAGGTTTGTTCACCTGGTTTAGCACAGCTGATTAAATTCAGTCCCAAGCAAAAGCAAGCTGAGATGAAAGTTCCTTATGAGAGATACCAAACCTGCCATATGTAGGCATTTCGATCGCTGGAACCACCTAAAATGTGAGATGCATCAGGACTTAGCGCTGCCTGCAATTGCATCATTGATGTCAATACGCGAAGAGGCAAGGACCAGCAGCTTTCCAGTGGATCAATTAAGTACTTGGGCTAAAAAACAAAGCTTACCTTTATGAAAAATGATTCAATGAAGCATCCAGAGAAAGATTTAACAGGACCCTTTTCAAGCTGGAGCACATTGTAGAGGTATATTCTGGTGCAACAAAATACAAGACATTTTAATAATTTTCATTTTCGCGTTATCCATACTCCATTCTAAGAAACTACAATAAGTACACCATTTAGATCTTCTGAAGAAATAGCACTAATTAGAGAAGTGAAGAGGACCTGTTATCCATGCATGAAGCTGCAATAAATACTCCATTTAAATCTTGTGATAAGCTAGATATGCCATGCAATCTTCTTTTCTGTAATGATGAAAAGCAAATTACAAAGAGTTGGTGTTTCTTGAAAAGAAACAGACTGGATGTTTTGAACCTACTGAATTGTTAGACATGTCATTCAGGCTGAGGTGCCTTGACGACCTTCATCGCCTTTATAATATGATCATGGCAAAATATATATTTTTGTCATCAACTTTTGGGATTGCTCAAGTGAAGATTGAACCCCAGTCCTCAATTACATTGCCCGATGAATTGATGTCACGATTCAACATTATGCGGTGCTTGTCAAACTAACCTTTTCAGTGGACACCTCTGAATTAGGACTTGCCTGAATAACTGGCACTTTTAGGTTTCTAACATCCCAGAACTTTACAACACTGAAATAACAATTTATACCAGTTAAAATCAAGACACATAAGGATAAAAAACAGCCGCATGGAATAGATTCAGCTAAAGAACTTATCAACGGATATCAAGATTCGTACATACCTGTCAACTGCTCCAGCAGAAGCAATGGAAATTTCATCTTTTAGGTAAAGAACAGATGTGACGCTTGTTGCAGCAGCCTGAAGCAAATGAACCTTTAGCACGCATACAACAGAATAGATTCAATTTTTACCATGTCTACTGTTTGCAAACGAACCTTGCCACGCCTAACCCTTTTGGAATGAGGTGATTTGTGAGCATCTCGGACCTCGGCCAGTGGACTGACAACGGTAGAAATTAGATTTATTTTGATGTAGTACGTTTAGGAAGAGAAATTAGTAGGGTCTAATGCATGTAATCTTTTCTAGGGGCTCGAAAATTGAAAGAAAGAATTGGAGGCCTGGAGAGCCATGCAGTCTAGATGATATTGCTAAAATCCTTTATTGGAGACATAGTCCTCCAATGCAACAATAAATAAATAAAGGCATAATAGAATGAGAGAACCAGAGTGTGCATAAATTTATTTGAATGGTCTCTATCCATGGATGAAAGATGGACAACTCAATCAATGTTCTCTATACAAATGAATAAGTAAATCAACAAGTACCAAACTCGCAACCCTTGCTTATAAGGTAAACTCAGAACTTACGTTGGAGAAGGCCTCCCATATCTACTGTTAGAGCACCTCAAGTCCCAAAGCACAAGTAATCCATCTCTCGCTCCAGAAACGATGAGGTCTGTTGGATGGCAAGCAACAAACCGTTGAACATATAAAGCTTTCCACCCTTAAAGGAAGAGAACTTGACAAGATAACAAGAACAAAAGGATGGGATCACAAGCTTACCAGGATTTGTTGGATGAGAACAGGTAGATTTCACACTGCCTGTGTGCCCCGACAATGTTGCAATACATTTCTTCTCCTCTGCATCCCATACCTTTACCTGTCCACAGACCAAAGAAAACAAGTAAATGACTAAGAAGATGGAAGGGAGGTAAACTAAGATACTAGTTGTCGGTCGATTACAGGTTAAATTCTTGTTAATTATGTCCAGAATCAAGATACGCATTTTGACAAACATGAAATCTTTTTCTCGATCCTCAAATCCTGTGGATTATCCAAATTGGCCTAAGTCCAACATTTAATGTAACCAGTGCTAGGGTTTTGGGTATCTAAATAGACATAACTATAACTACACATCTCAATATATCAGTGTGGTTAAAACTAGTACTGAATGAGTAATCTACAGTTACGCATCAAGTAATAAATTTCCTAATAGTGAGGTTGCTATTTAGACAGAAATAAGCTGCCTTCAAACATTGTACTTACACTTTGATCTCCTGAAGCTGTTATAATTCTGGTGTCTTCCTGCATGGATTCAAAGCATAACTATGTTAACACTGGAACATTTATTCTCGGGCCATTCCAGAAATTAAGAACCTGAGCTCTGCAATATAAAAACCCAACAAACCAAGCCAAACCAAACCCCAAGAAAACTTGTTTGGTCATTTGGTACGTGGATTATACTACAATTGGTGCACTATACCTATACTTTTCACTGTAGAAAAGCTGCAAAAGCTACTTCCAAATATAGGAGCAATTTAGAAAATGGACTATCATACTTCGAATATAGTTAAAGATGGGGTGATTCTTCACGATGTACACTATAAGACCACAGGAAGTGAACATATCATATCAGACAGTCAATACCACTCGGGCAGTAAAGCGGAAGTCAGGAGATACCTTGATCCAACAAATATCAAATATGGCATTTTGATGTGCAACCCACTGGCATACTCTGGATTTTTCTGCAAAATTGCGAATAAACCACTCAATACTTGTTGGATATAAAATAAAATCTTATCATCAGAAATAAAAAGCCAAAATATGTTAACTAATCAACAAATTGATCTTGCCTGTATTTTCTTGGCATGTCGACGAAGATGCAAACTTCAAACGGGTATTGTATAAGCTAATGTATCCATCCTCGTCCGTCACGGCAAGAATATGAGAATTCTTACTTGTCTGCGTAAAAACCAACATTGAACAACTCAGTTCTAGTTATTGAACTTTAGCCCCTACGGATTGAATGATTCTACAAGAAAATGAAGATGAACAATTACAGTTTCTCACCAAATTACTCTTTTGGATTTAGTGATTTGGTGATCTGGCGAGAAATGGTGAGAAATGCACAATACTGGTATTTTCTAATAGGTTATCTCCCCTTTCTCGTCATGCCCTTTCTCCTTTCCTTTTAATAACTCAAGTGTCTGGGGTCAGCTAATGCCCACCATGACTAATCTTAGGAACAAATCCGCCATCCACTGGTGGGCCCAATTAAAGCAAGAGCAAGCCTGTATTGCCCTTTCTCACTAACTTCGAATGGGTCTATTCAATGATGGAAATTCGTCCAATGCGATAAAAGAATCAATTCTAAAAAATCCGCTAATGCCAATTAGGAATTCGTTGGCCCCTTTAGGAACAGCTTTTCAAATTGCGGATTTTTATTCATTTTACAAGTTAATAACCTATAATCAGATCTGGGTAACTAACTATGCATTGTATTTATCTCAAAATCAAAGCTTTATGTGTATATATAGAGATGGGATTATGGAATCTTAACCTTGCAAAAAGAGAGAGCCATAGGAGGTGAAGAGATGCCGCTGTGCTCCATAGCCACAGCTCCGATCCGAGTGAAGCTCGATAGTTCGTTGTCCGGATACGGCCGCTTACGAACTGAAAACGAGAGAAAATAAATCAAACCCATGTTTATAATAGATTGATATTGGCGTATAGCCGTACCTGTATGTGTATGTATAAATATGGAGGGGGAGAGAGAGAGAGAGAAGGACAAACCTCTGAATCCATTGAGTTCTCTTGAGCTGATGTCTTGAAAGAACGACCGAGATCTAGAAGTTGCCATTTTTGATGGGTATGGAGAGAGAGAGAGAGAGAGAGAGAGAGAGAGAGAGAGAGAGAGAGAGAGAGAGAGAGAGAGAGAGAGAGAATGGGGGAATACATAGGTTGTGTAATTTGATTTGGCGCGATGTTGGTGGCCTGGTAAGGCGGGAAAATTCATTTTTTGATTTCAGGAAAAGAATGGGAAAATACATGGGCGCCTTTAGTTTTTGATAAATTACGCTGGAAGCCCACCTCTTTTTCTCACGAGACTTGGGTATTCCATTAAAGGTGTTTTTTAGAATAAACTGGTTTTTAACGACTTTTTATGTAATGTATTGTAAGAGAATGATTCGTTTTTTATATAAATTTTTTTTGTTAGTGGAATGGGGCCTAATAAGAGCATCCAATGACCTAATCAAAACAAAAATGTTGCTAAGATTAGCAATCTTGATAACAAAAAATATATACTCCATAAAAAAATTTTGTAACTTGCTAGGCCGAGGAAGCAGGGGCGACTCCATCCTATAGATAGGGGGGTCAACCGACCCCACGGGAGGGAAAAAAAATACTGCTAATTATTTTAAATGTTATTGAATATTCATAAGTGAACCCCCTAAATTTGGTGGTGACCACACTGGATAACTCTTAAAAGTTCATAAAAGTAGTATTTTTTTGTGTGGTATGTTTGAGTCTTTGTCACCTCATTTTGTTCTTTTGATAAGGAGAGATTGATCTGTCTTGCTAGGTTAAGCTTCAAATGTAATTTTTGTTGGAACAAAATTTTTAGTTGTCATTACTATGCCGTTTTTCTTTGATTTATGGTTAATAGAAGAATTTGATTTATGAATGACTCCACGCTTTCGAACTCCTGGAGTCGCCACTGCGAGGAAGTGACAATATTGTGTATGCATAGGTACCCGCCATTTAATTTTACGCAAGTGACCAATATTTGGTTGATAACTTGGAATTTGGGGATTTATCTTCACACGCATATAGGAGTTTTAAGATTTTTTTTGAAAACCCAAGAGACTTGTTGGGGCTAATCCCATGGAACTTTTCTAAATTAACTTGAAATATTATGATTATTGAAAAAATAAAGAGTTGTGCAGGGCCATGGCAGATCCCCTTGTGTCCGCCTGTGTACACACGCGTTGGTCGTGGTATGTGTTTTTAGGTATTTACCTTTTCAAGTTCTGGGAACATCGATAAGATTAAGCGGTTGTTTGGGTTTCAGTCAAAATTTTATGTTTTTCCGATTCCTCTCGATTAATGGGTTGTTTCACTTAACTTATCTATGTGATTTTTTGAACTTTTTGCACTTTTTGGGCTTTGTAATTGTTCGGGTTTCGGTCATAATTTTATGTTTTCCGATTCCTCTCCCAGAGACAAATCACGAAACTTAAAAATTCGACGTAAAACTAACAAATAAAAAAAATTGAATGAAGACACAAAACAAAAGGTTGAAGAAGCTAAGGAGAACAAGGTCTAAGTTAGATGGAAGTCGTTAATTACTGATACTAAAAACTGGTCAAATTGATCATTTTCCATAGGCATAGCAACAAAAGGTGGAGTCGTGTATTCATGTACATTTTAGTCATAGTGAAAGAAGAGTCAGCGCAGAATGTCCTTCGAGCGGCTGCATAGGCACATCTTCCACGCACTAAGTTTCCCATTTGCTAAAATGGAAAACTCATAAAATTAAGTGGGTGATTTTAGCAAATGAGAAAACCAGGTGCTAAAATCAACTCAGGGTGAGTTTTCCATTTGATTAAATGAGGTTAAGGTGATAAAATGAGGTTCATTTTATCAAATGAGGTGGGGAGGTGAGGTTTAAATGAGGTGAGGTTTTAATGTCCAGATTCATTGGAGATAAAATCACCTCCCCACCTCATTTGATAAAATGAATCTCATTTTATCACCTCAACCTCATTTAATCAAATGAAAAACTCACCCTCATTTTAGCAAAGGAAAGTGGATTGATTTTAGCGCTTGGTTTTCTCATTTGCTAAAATCACCCACTTGATTTTATGAGTTTCCCATTTTAGTGACCTATATGTTTTTAGGAATTTACTCTCTTGTTATACCAGGGAATATCAATAAGATTGAGTCAGGTTGAAGTCGTTAATTACGGTTATTAGACTTGTAAGAGCATCTTCACCCCTTACTCATATTCTTACTCAAATTTGAGTCAAAATTAATTTGAGTAAAAACTTCATTTGATATTGTGTACTCCAATGGGCAACCTCAAATTCAAGTGCAAATTTGAGTAAAAAAAAGTTCATTAATGGCAAAACTGTAAATATGAGAGTGTCAAATTTGTCTTCAAAATTTGAGTAAAGGCTTGAGTCTAACTCTATTTGAGTTTAAGTTTGAGTACAAACTCAATTTGATATAGGTATGAGTAAGGAGTGGAGGAGTGTTTTAATGGTTTTAACTCAAATTTTGAGTTTGAGTCAAAAAAAGAGTAAGGGATGAAGTTGCTCTAAGATTAGTCAATTTGCATGCTCATCGAAACAAGCAGCGAAGTCACATATATGCAGTATAGTTTAGTCATGGTACAAAATCGGTGCAAATTACCCTTAAAGCGGGTGCGTAGGCACATTTTCCCCACATGCTTTAGGGGACGTATGTGTTTTTAGGGATTTGCTCTCTCGAATTCTCGGAACATCGATTAGATTAAGTTCTATGGAAGTTGTTAATTAGTGGTATTAGACTGGTAAATTTGATCATTTTGTATACACATAGTATATAGAAACGAAAGATAAGTTTTTTTTTATCATTCGTCATTCCTAATCTATTACATGGGGAGGGGGGAATGAGACTCAATCCAGGAATGCAGTGTGGGACATTCAAAAGCTCTATTGCATGAGTTAGCCACCACTTATAACAAAAGGTAAGTTAAAACATAGTAATACTATGTAGTATGTACGTGTAATTTATTCACGGCTAAAAAGATGAGTTGGTGCAGATTGCGCTTCGTGGGGGTGAATAGGTGTATCCTCACGAAATCTTTCCAATGACAATTATTAATCCATTTGCTATTCCATTTCAGAATTCCATGTTGTTGGTTTTGCAGCTTTCCGTTAGCTCCCTTGTGTCAACTTTTTCCTCTTGGTACTTCAACAACTTTGGTTTTGAGAGGATAAAGGATTATTGGCCTATAGGTTGTTGATATGCATGAATGAGTGTTTGGAGGTGTATGCACATAAATGCACACAAGTCATAGTTGTTAAAATCTTACGATACGTATCCTACAATTCATATCATCTCTTTTGCAAAAAGATACGTATTCCATCAGTACTCTTTTGTGTATAAAAATCTCACGATACGATGACGTATAGTACTATTTATACGCATATCCTAATTCAGTACGTATCCTATGTTTACTTATTGGGAAAAAATCTTACCTTATTTCAAGAAGCGGAACTCCAAATACATGAATCTAAGCTGTTTGATTTAATCATGACATCTTTTAAACCATTAGATAAAAATTCAACCTCAATGTAGGGCTTGTATAGAAGGAAGATTCATACTTCGATTGTGTTTTGCTTGAATCATATAATGGCTCTTCTTTTTTTTCCCTGACTAAGGCAACTGAAAACCTTAATGTGATAGGGCCCAATTGAGAGATTAGAAATTTTACATCTTACAAATATTTTTTTTAAATGTAAGCATAGTTTGTTGGTGTTATTAAGTGTATCTAGTTTTAAATTGTATATTAATTGTGATTAACATTGTTGAAGCATAAACCAAATTTACTATTTTGGCAAAAGAAAGTAAAGTCCAAACAAGCCCAATTGACAAAACTCAAAGATGGAAGATATTATTGAATGTGATATAAATATCTAGTCTTTAGAAAATCTATAATATCTAGCTCTAGAAGCTCTAGAATATCCTTGTGAAATATGTAGACTTTTTTTAGAATTAGCTACATGTGTAATTCTAGAGTTTACCTCACATTATATTGTATGAAAATATCTTTAGACTAGAGTCTTCCCATGTAGTATAAATATGAATAGGATCTAGCCATTTTGTTTCAAGCCAAACAAAAGTTTGAGTTCAGGTGTAATACAAATACTCCCCTTTCACACGCTTGTCTTAACCATTCTCTCCCAAAAAATCTTGTTCAACTAAACATTAGAAACTCCTATTCTTGATCCTCAGTTGGAAACTTTAGCAGCAAGTGTGGTTTTTTCCATAATCTCTTTCCCAATTTGGACACAGTTGTTTAGCAACTTCAACGTGTTTGCATAGTTGAAATACTATTCTATTCTTTATAGCATTTCCTACATCAGAACATTGCGATTTGTTAAGTAGCTTGAAATTCCATGTTTTTGTGTTTTTGGTGTCGTGCATGTTCTAACCATATAATTTGACACTTTTGGAGTTGTGTAGATCTTTATGCTTTAGCAAGATTCATTGATGCTAATTCTAAAGTGCCAGCACTTGAATCTCAATCCGTCAATTCATTTGGATCTGAGCAGGTTGAGGCCCAGCAAAAAGGGTCAGAGCTTGACGAGTGTGAACTTAGGCTTGACGAGTGTGAACTTAGGCTGGCTCATACTTCCTTCCTATCTGCATTTTGAGTGTGAGTTAAATAAGAAAGAAAAAATAACATTAACATAAGTTGAAAAACGTAATTATCTTATCGTCCACTCTCGAACCAGAAGATTGGGGGAGTGAAGTGGTCGGTACGAAGTAACGTAGCCGGTGGCGGCACCAGCTAAAAAACTGGAGTCACGAATCGGAAAGGGACTAGAAAGGGTGGATCGTCCAACGGATGAACTAAGGAAACCCTCCGAGGAGCGAGCTATCCAGAATCTGCGCCGCTCTTAGTGCGGCAAAAAGACCTTTGAGAATCAGTATCACAAACTCTAAATTTGCTCTAATCGCCCAGGTACTAGAATTATTTGTAAATGTCAAATGAGATTAAATACTATCTTTGGGGTCAAATAGTAATAACTAAAAGTCCAGGGGGTCACGTGCCCCCTGGCCCATTCACAAATCCGGCCCCTGGTTGTCACCATTTTTACCATATCTTGGTTTGTTTTAAATCTAAGCTGAAAATAACCTAAATATGAAAATGCAATTCAGAGATTCTAAACTCAATAGAGCTATTCCTTTTTCTTTACAAAAAAAAAAAAAAAAACATTGCTAAATCTTGCTCAAGAAGTCAGGATCAGAATCAATCACATAGAAAATCAAAGTTCTAACACTTCAATCCAAGATCATCATTTTTAAGACAATCAATAAAAACCGAAAAGGAAACAACCATTCATCAACGAAAAAAATCGAAAGATTACCAGAACGATTTGTAATGTAGGATACTATATCCTAGTTGAGTGGGGCATGAGTCAACGGATTCAACGCGAGGTGGATGACGACAACTGGTCCGCACACCTCCATGTGCCGGACCAGTTCTTAGACTGTAGCAATCATGTTCCTCACAAGAACAACCATGGTTTCTCTGTGTGTGTGAGAGAAAAAGAAGAAACAGAATTGAGCGGAACGAACAGAACACGAGCGCTACGATGGAACAAAATTCTGTGATTCGAACGTTGTTACACATATAGAAGGAGTAGGAACGGAAAACATACAGATCGCCTCGGGGACCCACTTTTGGGTCCCAAACAAATGATTCGAGCCGTTCGTTCATCTTAGAATGATTTTCGAGAGGCCCCGCGTAGCAACGTCCGAAGCATATAACTCTGTTCCATCATAGTGCTCGTGTTCTGTTCGTTCCCGCTCGATTCTGTTTCTTATTTTTCTCTCTCACAGAGAAAACCATGGTTGTTCTTGTTAGGAACAAGATTGCTACAGTGAGGAACTGGTCCGGCACATGGAGGTGTGCGGACCAGTTGTCGCCATCCACCTCCGGTTGAATCCATTGACTCATGCCCCACTCAACTAGGCTATAGTATTCTACATTACAAATCGTTCCGGTAATCTTCCGATTTCTCCCGTTGATGAATGGTTGTTTCTTTTTCGGTTTTTATTGATTGTCTTAAAAAAAATGATTCTTGGATTGAAGTGATAGGACTTTGATTTTCTCTGTGATTGATTCTAATCCTGACTTCTTGAGCAAGATTTAGCAATGCTTTTTTTTTTTTTTTTGGTAAAGAAAAAGGAATAGCTCTGCTGAGTTTAGAATCTCTTAATTGCATTTTTGTATTTATGTTATTTTCAGTTATTAGATTTAAAACAAACAGAGATAAGGTAAAAATGGTGACAACCAAGGGCGGATTTGTGAAGGGCCAGGGGAGCACTTGACCCCCTGGACTTTTAGTTATTACTATTTGACCCCCAAATATAGTATTTAATCTCATTTAATTTGGCATTTACAAATAATTCTAGTACCTTCTTGTGGGTGTCCTATCAGATTTGCATGGACGGAATTTTGGGCCTTTAGATACACCATATATGATAAGTGCTGCTAAACAAGTACTAAGGATGTTAAGGTGGATGCTTGGTAAGATAGAAGAAATAAAATTAGAAATATGAGCAGTGATTTATTGGTAGGAGTAGCACCAATTAAAGACAAGTTGAGAGAAAATAGAGTAAGGTGTTTGGTCCCGTACAATGGAGAGTAATAGATACAGAGTTAAGAAGATCTACCAGAGTGATTATAAAAAATGTTTGAGAAGATAATAATTTAATTGTAATGAAATGCTAGGGGGATGCGATTATGAAAGGGGTATGAATATAGTAAATTTAACTGTTTATATTTTCATGCATAGAATGGCGTAAAAGTATTCAGGTAGCTGCCAATCATTAATACACAAACGCTTAATTTTGTTTGGTTTGCTTTTACTGTTTGGTATCCTTTAGTGTGGTGCCTTGTGGGTTGCTCGCCAATGTGATGGTTCCATGGAGCAAATGCTATTGGTCCATCTACTCAAATATCATCTCCGTTTGGGGTCTTAAATTTTGTAATTTTTGATGGTAACATCACTTACATTGACCAAGTTTATATAATCTTTGCAACAGGATTGATATGGTTTATGGGTTGCAGGTTCTTTCTTGCAGAAGGCTGGTCCAATCTGAACTTTTGCAACGAGTGCTTCTATTCATGGTGCAGAACAAAATATTGGGAATGGTGGAAGTTTGTGATTTCTTGAGACCTTTCATGTACTTTTCAATTACTAGAATACCCAATTCGGCTTCTCTTCCCATGTTTGTGAAGGATTTAATGACATCAATGGCATCCATGTGTTGCTCATTCCCTCTGGAGGCATTGCCTCTAATTAAGTTCCTCGTGGGATGTCTCAAAATTTTTACTGGCGCGGAAGCTGATGTAAGTAGAAATGTGATTTAATTGGATATGCTAAGAACAGATAGTTTTTACAATTTAGTGCAGCACCGAGGATCCCCAAATCCAGTGTAGTAGCCGAGGGCCAAAGGGACCAGGCGGCACGAGTCAAGGCGACCAAGGGTCAAACCTCATTACGGGATAAGACCGACCAGACATCGGGCCAAACGGCTCGAGTGGCCGATTGACAATGAGCTCGGCTGGGGCTTCGAAACATCCCGCGCTGCGTTCCTTGCAGCCACCTCGCCGAGGGATTTGCCCATCGGCGTCGGCAAGTGCCCTACGGCGGCCGCGGTCTCGGACACCTTCCAAGCGGTGGACAAGGCACTGGGCCCTCGGCGCAATGGAGGCGTCGAGCACCCAGGGGTCGAGCACCCAGGGGCTTAGAGAGTCGTCATGCCGAAGGGAGTCGATTGATGGGATCTGACGAATGATGGGTGACAGGTAGGGTGCTCAAGGTGTCCAGTACACGCCATGGACTAGTACCCCTAGGTCTGCTGCCACTACAGGCTCTACAGGGGTGACGTCAGCCGACGCCCGCGTGCTGTGATTGAGACGTGAGGGGCGCGTGAGGTACACCCAAGACTTAGTGAGCAAGTCTCTCGAGCTCACTCACCAAGTTGTGGGGCTTCTTCTTCTCCTCCTTTTTCCAGTCATTTCTTTACTCCCGGCAACTTACTAGACCGTCGGAGCGCCTCCCCGGACCACCACCGTCCGGGCTAGGCGCTGACACGGGTGCTACTCGTGCAGGCCATTACAAGAATACCCTCTGGAGTCCAAACCTTCCATTCACCTATCCATCCCTCTGCTGGTAAAAGGTGCAGAGAGCTCAGCCGGAAAAACACTTCTCACATCCAGAAATTGGGGAAGAAGTGAATTTCACTATTGGATAGAAAACTATCACAGGCTTTGGAAGCATTTCATCCCTTCCTTTTCACATTACAATTGAATGACCCTTTCACTCTAACTCACTTCCCTCTTTATACAACAGTCTACTAACTAACTTGCCCTCCAAAATAACCATCAACTTCATCCACTTGAGCCCCAGCTTCTATCCATATGCGGTGTCGTATCATCTATTGCTGTCATGGCCGTTCTATTGCTGTCATTTATCTTGTATCCCCACTCTTCTTCTCGCTTAGTTCTAGGCACTTGCTACTGTTGCTGCTTCTCTCGTGTCTTAAGGCATAACTGCACAACTTTGACTAGTTTTTACTCACAGAAGCTGAAGCTAGACCTATTTGCATTGAAGACCCCACTGGCGGCTTCAAGAATTTTGAATAGGGTGTTCAAAATTGTCTTAACTCTACTAGTTCAATTAACCAATCAAATATACACAATTCATATTAATAATGCAACAAAAAATTGCAAAGCTACAAAAAAAAATGTTACAATCGTTCTCGACAAGTTTTTATATTTTGAGCGATGCAAGATTAGACCGGCGCGTAATATTTACGGGTTCAATAAAGTTACTAATCAATTAGGCTTCATTTGGAGCACCACCTGAGAATCCCCCATGAGCATTATATAATTTCCTTTTAAAAGATGGATTGCGGGATGTTTAAACTTACCAATTGAACAAGAAAATTTTGTATGCCAATAGGGTACCAGGGTGGCGCAATATGTGGTGCCCTTCAACCAATCAAAGCATGCCAGCAACTGTCCAAGTCATAGGGCGTCAGAAAGATGCGACGTAAGCCATTGACCCATAGGAATTAACGGAAGGTTTACCACCGTTTAAATTTCTCTCTCCTCTCACCGTTGAAACTTTAAAATTTATTCTCTCTTCACACCCACTTTCTAAACCAAAATTTCAAAACTCCCGCTTGTGGTGACTGGAATCATAAACCACCGGTCCACCACCATTGTAACCGCCATCCTCACATCAATGGGATTAACTCGGTCAC
>JAXBDA010007189.1:0-18330 GCA_036023075.1 Gaultheria prostrata
GGGACCTGAGGAGAAATAAATCTGGGCTCCTTGTGTAAATAAGAAAACCTAATCCCACCTGAATTCTTTTCTTATTTCACAAATTATAATTCACACCACTAAAGAATTATAATTGCACTCCCTTCTTAATCTCAATTTATATTTCGAGCTCCACGTTATTAAATACTTATTAATCTCCCCACGTTAAGATTACAGATACCCGTTGATTAAATGTCGATTACTAACACACTTTACTCAAAATCTTTCCATAATTTCCTCATGGGTTATCTCCCATAAGTGCCAATATCATTCCATGCCCTAAGTGCATGTGTAAATGTCCCAATTTCATTATTATGAAAGCAAATTGATGTATAATCATTAATATCACAAAAGCCCCAAGGATTCAAGCCATAAACCCTAACTTCGATCAAAACATGTATTTTCACCACCAATCAACCAAATCCAAAATCCATGAAGATAAATATTTTTTTTGGGGTAAATCAGCTTGAAATAGAAAAAAGGCTAAACGAATATACAACCTACAAGGAGCATACCCCAGGGAGGAACAAAAAGAAAACAAAAAGAAAAAGAAATGCTACAAAAGGATGGTCAAACGGCTACATTGGGACAAATGAGCTAACATGGGGAGTAACAAAATAAAATGGTGTTTCGACCCCATCTAATAGAGGGAGTAAAAACACACTACAGTGAATGACACATAGATATATGGAGAGAGGAGAGAAATTCTTACCTTGAATGTGTTTTGAGCAAAACCCTAGATTCCAAAGCTTAAGCTCCAAGCAAAACAATGGAGAGAGGAGAAAGCCCTTGAAGAAGAGAAGAAGATTTGGCTTGGTTGGAGGTTAGATCTTCAAGAAATCATGGAGAAAATCTAGAGAGAAGGTAGAGGAGAAGAAAAAAGGCTAAGTTGAGAAGAGTGGGTGTGATGAAATGAAGTGAAAAGCCCCAACTTGATCTTATAAAAAATGCCCGAAACACATGGGTATCGATATCTCAGTAACATGGTATCGATACCAAAAGGTTCCAGATTTTCCAGAAAGTCTGGGTATTGATACCTTGAAAACATGGTATCAATACCAGGAGGTTCTGGATTCAGCAGCACCCAAATAGCACTACAACAGTTACACAGACAGCACGATAGACAAACACTACTTACACTTCACTACTTAAAGTTACCAACTTAAAGTTAAAATGTTACATGTAGGTAAAGAAGTACCCCCCATTCGGAAACAATGGTGGGGTCTAGAAAGGCTAATTCGAAATAGATAAAAAGTCTCTCCCCACCAAGAACAAATTTACGAATCTCAAAATAGCTTATTTTCAAATATGGCTCCTTAGGCCCTCTCGACTTGCAAAAAGCTTCACCTTACACCCTTATGAACATTTCTACAAAGATCGGTTTAATGCACCAACCCAAAAATAAGGTATTTCACATTTTAGGTTGAAACAGCCCTTCCGGCCGCCAAGTCACAGTTGACTTTTCAGATATTATCAACATGGTACCTCCAAACACATCATAAAGCACGAATTTACAAAGAGAATGAAATTACGGGTCTGTGTACACTGCCTACCTTCCTTCCTTTTTATTTTTATAACTCGTTTTATCAATGAGTTGCTCTTAGGGTACCACTAATTTGTGTAACCTTGGAGTTTTAAGTGATCGTCATACTTTTTTTTTTTATTGGTACATCTAAGTTCTCTTTAGAACTGTTAAGTTTGAAATTACTGAAGTCATCTTCATGACATTGAGCAGATAGATAAGTTGAAAGTTTTATCCGAATCTCTTGTTAGCTCCACCTCAAAAGCTGAGAAGCGGATTTCAGATACCAGGTATGAAATTGCAAATAAGAATGTTTTGATTCATACAACTTTCAAAGCATTTTGCTATGTATTGTTTGTGCTTCGAGCGGCTTTTCCATACATCAACTAGTGGAACAATTCATTATTCTATCTTTTCATGAGTTCACTCCAATTTTCATAATAAGTTATCCACTATCTTTCGTCCTTGTCAGCATCTCATGGCAATGTGATGCTATTTAATCTAATCATCCTTGTGTGAAACTATTCGTTTTCTTCTTTCAGTTATGTATTATTGGTTTTCTTTTCTTACTTGATACTCGAGGGTGTGAGTGTTCACTGTCTCTATCTTAGACATGAACTGGCTTTATGTCATCCACTATTCCACTGGTAAACCTTTGTGTGGGAGTTAAGTGAGAAAGCGTTATCAGATTCCAACTTTCATCGAGTACCTAGAATTTCCGAACACAATGTTTAGGTTTAGATACAAGACTAGAGTTGGTGATATTAAATGCAAAGGAGGTAAAACCTTCACATGGCCCAAAGAAGAGAGGTCCACGTCCAACAATAGGCAATCTAGAGAAATTGATCCATTAGCTTAATTTTGTATTTCCTATCACTTGAAGGGGAGTTTTAGAATTCATGCCCCAGTTGAGACATTGGTGTGCTATTGTTTAGAGAGATAAAAAGTGCTTTAGGGTGTTAGAATAACCTTAATACACATTTTATTCATTTATATATAGTGAGAGTACAAGATACATAAGGACTGAAATACCCTCACGTACTAATACTTAATCAAATAACTCCAAACACTCCCCCTCGAGCTGGAGAATAAATATCAATAAGTCCCAGCTTGTTACAAAATAACACCAACCGCGGCTTGAACAAAGGTTTAGTAAACATGTCAGCTAACTGAGCGCCTGTAGACACAAAAGGAGTAGCAATAACACCACTAGTCAACTTTTCATGAACAAGATGATAGTGAGAATAACCTTAATACACATTTTATTCATTTATATATAGTGAGAGTACAAGATACATAAGGACTGAAATACCCTCACGTACTAATACTTAATCAAATAACTCCAAACACTCCCCCTCGAGCTGGAGAATAAATATCAATAAGTCCCAGCTTGTTACAAAATAACACCAACCGCGGCTTGAACAAAGGTTTAGTAAACATGTCAGCTAACTGAGCGCCTGTAGACACAAAAGGAGTAGCAATAACACCACTAGTCAACTTTTCATGAACAAGATGATAGTCAACCTCTATATGTTTGGTCCTCTCATGAAAAACTAGATTAAACGAAATGTGGATTGCTGCTTGATTATCACAAGACAGATTCATAGGCAATTGCACACTGAATCCTATCTCCTCAAGAAAAGAACGCACCCACACAATCTCACATGTAGTATGAGCCATGGCTCGGTACTCTTCCTCTGCACTAGATTGATCATCAACGGTTTGTTTCTTACTTTTCCAATTGGCAAGATTTCCGCCTAGAGACACAATATCCTGTAGTAGATAGCGTATCAGATGGTGACCCTGCCCAATCGGAATAAGTAACGCCTCAACACGCAAGTGTCCATTAGCTCGGTAAAACAAACCATGTCTCGGATGAGCCTTAAGATACTTCACAACTCTAAGAACTGCTTCCCAATGTGGAAGACGAGGTGTAGACATAAATTAACTCATCATACTAACTGGAAATGAGATGTCCGGACGTGTAATTGTAACATAGTTCAACTTACCAACCAAGCAACGATATTGGGGCCCCTTGTGGCCTAATAATATAAGTTGCTTTTTTTTTTTTGTCTTTATTTGATTTTTTTTCGTGTTAGTTAGTTTCGTGTCAAGTTTTTTCGTATTGTTGGTTCTTTTTGACGAGAGGAACGGGAAAAGTAAAAAATTATAATCCAAACCTAATTTTTTTTAATAAAGACAAAAGTAAGCAACAAAAGTACTTATTTTTGTCTTTATTAAAAAAATTAAGTTTTGATCATAATTTTTTACTTTTTCGGTTCCTCTCGTCGAGAAGAACCAATAATACAAAAGAACATGACACGAAACTAACTAATGTGAAAAAAAATCAAATAAAGACGAAAAAAAAAGCAATCCCTACTTATTTGGCCAAAATAGGCCTGATCTGGATTAGGGAGTAACTCCCCCGGTTAACACACAGTTTAACGTTGGGATCCATAGGAGTCTCAATAGGCTTACTCCCCAACAACCCAGTCTCCTGAAGAATATCCAACACATACTTCCTCTGAGATAAACTAATACCATGTTTAGATCGTGCCATCTCAATGCCTAAGAAATATTATAATTTTCCCAAGTCCATGGTATTAAACTGCTGATGTAGGAAGTTTTTCAATTTATCAATACCTTTATGATCATCACCGGTAATAATAATGTCATTTACATAACAATCAATAATACTTTCCCTCTATCTGATGTGAGAGAAGACAGAATGATCCAAAACGACGCATGCCAAACCTCAAAAACTGCATCACTGAACTTGCCAAACCAAGCTCTAGGATCGCTTAAGGCCATACAACGCTTTACGAAGGCGGCACATTCGATTACGCTCCCCCTGAGCAACAAACCCAGGTGGTTGCTCGACGAATACCTCCTCTTGGAGATCACCATGCAGAAAAGTATTTTTGACATCTAACTGGGATAAAGGGCTAGCCGAGATTAGCAACAAGAGAGATAAGAAGACAAACAGAACCATGCTTGATAACAGAACCATGCATAATCAACACCATATGTCTGAGTGTAACCTTTAGCAATGAGGCAAGCTTTGTAGCGCTCAACAGACCCACCAGGATGGTATTTAATAGGGAAGACCTAGCAGGATGGTATTTAATAGGGAACACCCAGGTGTCATTCTGGTGAAGGGCAGACATTTAATCCTCCATAGCTGTCTGTCACTCAGAAATAGACAAGGCCTCCTGCGCAGTTGTAGGAACAAACATAGGCAAAACAGAAATGGCGAAGGTATGAAGAGAAGAGGACAAGTGATCATAAGAAAGATAATGAGCAATGGGATGAGAAGTACAAGCATGAGTACCGTTGCGAAAGCTATAGGAAGAGATGCTGGAGAGGGTGTGGGATGTTGTGACGAGGTCGAAGTTGTGGGTGGGGGGCTGAGGTTGGTCGGATAGAACTTTAAGCCGACAAGCATATACCTTTAACTGTGGTGTAGGCGGGGAGGGAACCGACATGGGTATATAATGAGATGGATCCATCAGAGAGGAACACGGGAAAAAGGGCAATGGTTCATTGAAGGTGACATCAGCACACACATACTCACGACTGAGAGACGGAGAATAACACCTATACCCCTTTTGGGTTCAAGAATACCCCCAAAAAACACATTTAATGTGATCAAGTATATCCCCCCTGGGATCAAGAGCATGGACATAACACATGCACCCAAACACCTTAGGAGGAAGAGAATATAGGGACGACCGGGAAACAAGACATTATGTGGGATCTGACCCCCTAAGACCCTAGAAGGCATACAGTTGATAAGGTGCCCTGCAGTGAGAACAACATCACTCCAAAAAGACTTAGGAACTTGGTGCTGAAATAAGAGGGCACGTGTGAAATTTAACATATGGCGTAGCTTTTGTTCGGCAACCCCATTCTGTTGGGGAGTTTAAGCACAAGAAGACTGATGAATAATACCATGGCCATCAAGAAAAGCAGAAAAAACATTACGACAATATTTTGCAGCATTATCAGAACAAAAAACACGAATTGAAACATCAAATTGAGTTTTTATTTCTTGATAAAATGATTTAAAAATGACATACAACTTAGACCGTGCTTTCATAAGATAAACATAAGTAACTCTGGATTAATCATCCACAAAAATAACAAAACATCCGGCAAAGGCACAGCTAGCGCACGTGAGGTGACACCAACCACACTCCTAGCTAGGCATAGGCGCACTCTCGTCGATCCATCACAAAGGAAGGAAAGAGGGTCCACCGGCAGATTTTCCATGTGCAAATCGAGATGCGGTCCGGTTCGAACATATACTCTTTCGTATCCATATCTCGCACATCCAGATTCTTCGATTATGACTGAGGTCCGGTTCGAACATATTCTCGGGAACAGGGAAGAAGCGACGGAGGTCTTTCAAGATATAATATGACTGAGAATTGTGTAATGAATACCTGGGCATGACGGAACACGCATAGGACCCCAAATATCTTAATGAACTAAATGAAAAGGACTCACGACTCTCTATTCTAGGGGAAAACGAGACACGGTGATTCTTACTAAACAGAACCATATGGACACGACGACAAGACGGAACAATATGTTTAAGATTCTGGAGAGACGGATGACCAAGATGGCAATGATGCTAGTATGGGAAAACAACTTAAGTGCAACAGAAGTAGGTAGCTCGTCATCAGCAAAGTAATATAGACCACCAAGCTTAGTACCCCACCAATCTTCCTCCCCGTTTTGAGATCCTGAAAAACACAATAACCAGGAAAGAATGTGACGGAGCAGTTTCAGGATTTAGTAAGCTTACTGACAAACATAAGACTACATGAAAAACGGGGAACATGTAAAACAGAATCCAATGAATGTCTGCGTAGAAGTGAGACATGGTATTCATCCTCTCGAATAATAACCACACGCGGAGCGGCTAGATGACCCAGTCAACGGTGTCCCATAATCCTTAGACGCAGTAGATGCGTAGAGGGGCGGCCATGAAGTGCCCAACTGTTGGGATTCCACCCCATGTGGGCTGGATGGGTTTAGGCTCGGAGGGAGGGATTAGGGTTTTTTCTCGTTGTAACTATATAAATCCTCGGATATGTCTTGATTAGTGGGGTGTGACAAAATTGAGCGAGGCATTGAGTGTGAGAGAGATACACGAGAGAACGGTGAGGAATTCATTATTGTGAGATTGAGAGTGAGTGTGTAACCACAAACACGGATTACCTCCGGATCATAGTGAAATTCCCCTCCTCGTGGAAGTAGGTGCGATTGGCCGAACCACGTAAATTGTCTCATTTCTTACTTGATTTTACTGTTTTCGTGCGCGTGGTGTGGCGTTTGGCTTTACAAACTGGTATCAGAGTGGGGTTTGAAGCACCGCATAGCACGAAGCAGTTGGATACTCACTCGTAAGCCATTGGAGCACCATTTGAAGGTCTGGTCGGATAAAACAATTGATGAAAATTGTTTTTGATCAGTGGGTCTAGTGCGGCTCTCGGAGACGATCACAACGGTGTGTGGGTGGTCGGTTTTGCTCACCGGAATAGTGCACATGATTGGTTTGAAGAGTGGCGGGCGGTAGCGAACCGTGATTGTGCTTGGGCTCGGATCAAACGAGATCGGAAACAATTTTTGAGCAAAGGGTTGGAATCGTCTGGAGGAGACGATCATGGTGGTGGCTGGAAGTTTGCCAAACGTTGCCGGAGGAGTACACACGCGCCGATTGAAGTAGGCGCGTGCGTCGCGAGTGAGATCTACTCACACCATGTTGCACGCGCGGACTGAAGGTTGAAGGTGACTAGAGTTGACGTCAGCAACGGTCAAAGGGGTCAGCCGTACAATTCAAAAGGGTCAGAAGGGTCAAGAACCAAGTAAGAAAGGTTCAAAAGGGTCAGGTTCCGGGTCAAAAGGGTCAGAGTCAGGTCAGAGGTTGAGGTCAGATGTTTGGCCGGTTCAAGTTTCGATTTTTTCCGAAGGATTAAGGCCGGTTTAGCTGACGTCGTCGGTACAGATCGGGTTTTGACAGGTCAAACGGTTCGACGCGACTAGATTGGGTTTATTGGCAGGTTCACCCCGGTTTTAGGGCTATTCTTGGCCTGTTCAGGCTGGTTTCCGACTCGGTTCGACATTCTGGATCCAATCCCGGGCTCGGTTTATGGAGATTTGTTACGGATTTTGACGGTATGTTTTATTTTACTGCTTTAAAACATTCCATGGTGTTTCGAATCAGTTGTGGGAGTTTCTAAGGGTATTTTCTTAGGACAATCTTGTTTGCGGAGATGCCGGAGCTTAATATGAATGCTATGGTCCTTTTAACGTCAACTAATTATGCAATTTGGAAGCCTCGGATGGAGGACATGCTTTCATTGAGAGAGTTATACGAACCCTTGAAACACACAGAAGTCAAACCGACGGAGACAAAAGTAGAGGATTGGAAGAGAATAAACAGGAAAGTAGTAGCTTTGATCCGTCAGTGTATTAGACAGGAGGTTATTCATCATGTAGCTTAGGAGACAGACGCTTACACGCTATGGACGAAATTGGAGGTGATGTATCAGTCGAAATAAAGCGCTACTGATGAGGAGGCTTGTGAATTTGAAGCTCCGGGTTAGTGAGTGAGTTGTCGTGCATTCCAGTGAGTTTCAGAGTTTGGTAAATCAGTTGTCCAATGTTGGGATGAAGTTCGATGATGAGTTGCAGGCTCTTTTGTTGCTCAGTTCTCTATTGAATAATTGGGAGACACTGGTGGTTTCCCTAAGTAACTCAGTGCCGGAAGGAAAGTTGACTATGGTTATGGTTAAAGATGCTATTTTCAACGAGGAGGCAAGGAGGAAAGAGATGGGGGCTGAACGAGTTGATGAGTCACATGCACTGTTTTCGGACGGTAACAAAGGTAGGAACCAAACGAAGAAAAACGGAAAGGGGAAAGGAAGGGGCAACCGTTCTCAGTCAAAGGGACTTTCACTTGCTATCATTGCCATGAAGAGGGGCACATTATGCGGAATTGTCCAAAGTACAAGGCGGAATGTATGAAAAACCTACCAAAGGAAGCAGCAGTGGCAGTTTAGAGATCCAATGATGAGTATTCGTTGGCCGTGTTAGATGCTACAGACGCAGGGAAATCAGATTGGGTACTGGATTTTGGGTGCTCAAATCATGTCTGCGGGGATAAGTCACAGTTTTGGGAATATGAGGCATGCGATGGAGATCTTGTCCGGATGGCTAACGGTTCGGCGAGTCGGGTTGTTGGCAAGGTGACAATGAAGTTTCGGGTGCCGAGTGGAAAAATTGTGAAGGTGGCGGGAGTACGACACGTGCCAGGAATGAAGAAAAACTTGATATCTCTCGAGATGCTGATGAGTAAGGATGTAGTTTTTCGGCAGAATGCGGAGCACTTCGGGTTTTTATTGGAGACCGGGATTTACTGTTGGGAAAGAGATTTGGTGGGCTATACAAGCTTGTGGGATTTGACGTGACAGGAGGGGCAGCTGTTAGACATGGGACAAGCGGTATAGGATGTTCTGTTGGGCAGGAAATGCGTCAGTTGCAGACACGTGCATGGAGTAAGCAGATGCTCAGGAGTTGTATGGGATTCAGGGAAGCAATTGGTGCAAGTTGTCCACGGGAAGGCCCAGAGGAAAGAGACGGAGAAATTGGAAGCTCTGACGATGCGGAAAGGAGTCTTTTTCACTCGATTAGACATTCAATCATTATCAACAAACTAAATACAAGAGAACAAACCCCAATAATGCTCACAAAGCCACAAAATATAGCTATCCAACAAAAACATTTACCGAAACAGTAGGGCCTGTTCGAAGATCAGTTGACTCAAATTGAGTTAAACCAGGGCTGTACAATCTCTGGTTGAGCCCCAAATTAGTCGAGAAGTTTGAAGTTCAATACCCAGTCACTTTCGGAGGCAATGAGAAGAAATCCAAGAGAATTCTGATGCAAGCAGTCAAGTTCAAGTGCACTCGGTGGAGACCCATTTGATTTCGGGCACAAACAGAAGCAACCCACTAGAGTTTGAGTTGAAACAAGTGCAGAAAAACGAGAGGTTGATGGTCGAAATACCTTAGAACATCAGAATACACACTGGGTCGAGTAACAAGGAAGTCGTCGGTGACCGGAAAGTGAGACCGACGGTCCGCGAGAGCAGTAGGAGGGTTCACGGTGGTTAGCGAGTGGTGAGAGGTCAATTTCGAGATTTGAAATTAGGGTTTCAGGGTCTTTCAGTAGGGTTTCAGTGATTTGGAACAGGATTGAGTATTTTAGGGTCAATTTAGGGTTATAGGGTCGATTTAAGGCTGGAATTGTACTGGGTTGTGGTTGATTTAGGTTTGGGATGGTCGATGATGGTGTACGATGATGATAGACTATGGTGGTATGGCAGACGATGGTGGTGTTAGGTGGCGATGGAGTTGGGTGGTGGTAATGGTGGCGGCTTAAGGTGGTGGATCAAGGTACTGCTTTGATACCATATTGTTTAGAGAGGAAAAAAAGTGTTTTAGGGTGTTAAGATAACCCCAATGCACATGTTATTCATTTATATATAGTGAGAGTACAAGAGACATAAAGACTCAAATAGCCTCACTTACTAATACTTAATCAAATAACTCCTAACATGCACATCACGTCATTTAGCGCTCTTCCTATGAACTTTGAAACCCCCTGGAGAATGATTGGTTGTTCTTGCTTGATTACCGGAGGACTACTACTGGATTATTGGCAGATCTACTTCCTTAATATAGTCAGTGGTATGTAGCGTGCTCATTGGTATTCATGTCTTCCAAAATAGGATTTTCTTGAGATTCCTATGTTTTTGGCAGAAATCAGAAAGAGGAGGCGCTGCGATTTCGTGTGGCCAAATCAAGTGAAGTCAGTGAGATAGAGAAGGTATCGGGTTTCCATTTAATTATCTTTACATGTTCAGAATTGTAACATTCTGACAATAGCTGTAGAGTTTCTTATGATCATGTGTTTTATATACAAGCAACTTTGCTTATGAGGTCCTTCTCGATGCCTTATATAATTTGCAGATTATGAAATATTTGCAATTGTCTTGGACACTTATTAGCTGGAAGAAATAGAAAAATAAAACTAAGTTCTGATCATATTGCCTGTTTTTTTCTTTGGTAATGATAGAAACGATCTAGCATAGATTTAACATCCTTAAAAATTGTTCTCTTCCAGGAATTAGATTAACAAATAAACTAAGCTCTAATCGTGCAGGGTATATTGAGTGTTTGAGTTTCCTATTTGTTTACTTTTTTTTTTGTCATTCGTCATTCTTAATCTATTACATCTTGATCCCGGGATGCAGTGTGGGGCATCCAAGAGCTCTACCGCATGAGCTTGCCACCACTTGCTATTTGTTTACTTGTAAAACCTTGTTTCTATGCTAATTTCCAGGAATTAGAAGCTGAGATTTCAGGACTTGAGAAACAAAGAGACGAACTTGAAGCTCAGTTGAAAAAGGTTTGCTTTGTAAATTTATCTTTGTGTATCTTCTATTTACGGCATAGATTCGGCGTAATCATCTCTCTTTGTAATTTTTTATTTTAGGTATAGACTAGAAATATTCATATCTCCTTGTAATATTCTATTTTAGGTATAGATTTCTAGGTTCTCTCTCTTTAAGCTTGAGCATTGTAACTTTTTCTTATTATTCGGTAATACGACTTCTGTTTCTCTACTCTAAAAACTCACACGGTATTAGAGCCATAAGATCTAAGCTTTTGGGATATTCGCTGTCCGGCGGGCGCACTAAGCCTTGCCGCCGTCCGCCGGGAACTCATATGTAACACAATTTCTGAAAAAATTTCATGGTATTTCAGGCTCTGTTTCTTTGGTTTCGCATCACTTTAGTTTTGTCTCTTCGATTCTGGCTCGGTTTCTCTGGTTTAGCATGTGAAATATGTACGACACTCTTCAATCTCGAATATCTTTTGAATCTGCATTGGAATCTGTAAATTTTGAATCTGCATCTGTTCTTCCTCTGTTTTGCACCTGTTTGCATATGTTATGGCTTCTCAACTTCTTGCCTCAACAGCTCTATTCATCATCTAACGCAGTTTGGCTGAACCCTATCAGCTCAGACGACCCTATTATAGATTCCGGCGACTCTGTTACATCTCCGGCAACCTCGTTTCCATTTTCTCCTTGGCAAACTCTCGATGCTCTCTGCTCTCGCATCGTTGTTTCCGTTTTTTTTTTTTTTTTTTTTTCTTTTTGGCATAGGTTAGGCGTTATCATCTCTTTTTGTAATTTTTTTTTATTTTAGGTATAGACTAGAAATAATCATCTCTTTGTAATATTCTATTTTAGGTATAGAATTCTAGGTTCTCTCTATTTTAGCTTGAGCATTGTAACCTTTTCTGATTATTCAGTAATACGACTTCTGCTTCTTTACTCTGAAAAGTCACATGCTTATCATCCATATATTTTTTAACTTTCAGAAGTGAGGGGCACTTTAGCGCAGAATTTGTTGTCATTTACTTTTCGTGTTAAGACAGGGCTATCTTAGAATTTTATGTTCACCTCTCCTATGTCATGTCCATTGGTCATAGTAGAAAATCTTCCAGTCTCATTTGTACTTCAGCACCTTTTTTCTATTTTCCGCTAGCAGGTTGTGTTAGTTATATAATATGATATTCTGTAAGATGATGAGTGATTCCTGTCTAATGTGTGCCTTTCAGCTTTCAATTATCTCCTCTGGGTGTTGGTCTATTGGGCGGGATACCGAGTTATCAAAAAAAAAAATCTGCTCTTATTGGAATTTTGGAACATGGCAGAGTGAAGTAGATCAATCAAATTGTTAAATGGATAGAGCATGTGCCACATGCAAATAGTGTCATTTTAGCTTAAAAATGTTTTTTATTCTTTTGCCTGTCAATTAAACTGGTGGTAATCAGATTGATGTATTATTCATAGATTCACAGATCATTGACTTGTGAAGAGTGCCACTGAGAGACCGGATGGACAGTGGAAGAGTAGTTTAATAGGCAAGAACAATTGAACCAGTTACGGATCAATTTTGACGGTGGTGAAAATGAGCTACATCCATCCAAGAGGCAGCTCAACTCAGTCTATAATAGTAATGTACTATAAGGGTGTACTCAATAGTCCTTTGCTCACTGCAATGTGTTTTTTGTAGTTCCCACGTATATATTGGACAGACTTGCCTAGAAGTTTTGGTAAGGGCTTAAGATTGCCAGGTTTGCTTGGACTGTTAGAAGTTATAGTACTCTAAGGGTGTACTCAATAACCACTTTCTGTGCATTGCATTCTCTGTTGATAGGCAGCCTGGTTAAATTCCTAAGCCGGCCAGGATGTCTCGTTCTTGTACACTGTTGTTAATTCTGTTAATGTTGACTTAGTTATGCAATAACATTAAATTGATGGTTAAGCTGTATTTATTGTCATGACACCACTGGAAGTGTGAATTAATATTGTTTCCTTTAAGTACACAAGGTGACCTTTATTTTATACTTGTTTGCTTCACTTAACTGGGATGTATTGTTTAGGTGAGTACATCCTTGGCTTCTGCTAAAGCACGCCTTCACAATGCTACGGAAGAGAGGGATCACTTTTATGAAGCTAATGATCAGATAGTTGCGCACTTGAAAACAAAGGTCTCCAGTTTTATAGCTTTTTGATTTCAAGTTTCTTTCTGAGCTGAGTAATTACGTGTGGTCCGTGTGGGATTTCCTCCTTTTGGATCACGAGTCGCATGGCCCTTCTGATTTCTGATATATTGTTGTTTGTTGAAAAAATATAGGAGGATGAACTTTCGCGATCCATTTCCTCAGGTAGGGTGGAGGCAGATGTTCTGAAAACTTGGACCAACTTTTTGGAAGATACCTGGGTTCTCCAATGCTCGTATGCGGAGACCAAGGAGAAGCAGGTCAAGTATGTATATAAACTTGAGCTTCTCTATCCTATCTTTGATTGCCACTCAGTTGGACTTATGTGATACTGGTTTTAGTAACACATGTATCCAACAGAGTTAATTCTAGATCATCTCTAAAATACCTGGTCCTGAAGGCTTTTGCTCCTACTAAATTACTATTTTGTGTTTCCCAAGTGATGAATTGGAGAGACATGAAGCCTATTATGTGAACTTGGTCATTAACCTCCTCTCTGCTTACGAGGTATTAGTTAAATTCCTGCGGTAGATTGCACTGATTAATTACATCTTGCACTGGATAAATAATTTATGTTACCTTGAACTCTTTACACGATCAGGAAGAGTTGGAACCTTATATTGATCGTATTGGAAAATTTGTGGATAACTTGAAGAGTCTGACGGAAGGGTAATGGTGTTTGTCACACAGATATGATTCTGACCTGTTTTGACCCCATTTCTGAAGTTCTTTGCCTCATGAGTTCTTTGCCTTATTGGACAGGTCAGGAATGGCTTCTGGGGTGGGTAACGTTGATTCCAAAGAACTAAACCCGAGGAAAAATCTTGAGGAGGAATATCTGAACTATGAAGAAAAGGTACAAATGTGACTTCCCTTCACATTACGAGTTCACTGGTGCCTGAATAAGTTTCGTTCTTCAGTTTTCTAATCAGAACTTCTGTCTTTCGATTCTACTTTTAACATAAAAGAAACGTTTGCTTCAAAACAAGTTTTTGTTTTTCCTTTTTCCTTTTGTTTGTTCCTCTTGATATGTTCTTTTGCCCTTCCCGGTCATCAGTCTATGATGCAAAGTTCTAATCAGTATGTGACTACTTTCTGGTGTTGAATATTCTCTCTGTTTTTGAGGTTTCTTTGTAAATTTGAACATGCACAGACCACTATCCTTGTGCGTGTAAGTTTGGTCTTTGAAATTTTTTACACAACACTTGTGTAAACAAACATGTGTATGCGGGTGGGTGCATTTTATCCCTAAGGCTTTTGTGCCTACCTCTACCAACATCTATTAATACTTTTGTCTGAACTCTGGTCGGTCTTGTTCTCTAGTTTCGTGGTTTCTTTCCCCTGCAATTTTTCCACTTACGTAGATAATTCATTTTCATTACTGTCCCTGAATGGTTCTTGTGATGGAATGTATTGAAAAACACATAAAGAGGCTTACAAACCATTGACCAGAGGCTTAGTATCTGTGTTTGTTTACAGATTATAACAACTTTCAGTGTGGTGGATAACATGAAAGAGCAGTTCTATGCTCAGACTGGGAAAATTTCAAGGTTATTTATGCTTTTGGGTTATTGTTTAGTTCTTTGACTAAATTCATAAAAGAAACGGCTATATCCCATGGTGGTACATTAAAGTCCTGAATATAAAATTGCTTTATTCCTCTTTGTCTAGGAAAGACGATGCAATGGTCAAAGAGCTGTTTGACAATATTGAAAAACTAAGACAGAATTTTGAATCTATTGAGAGACCAAATCTTGATATGGAGCATCCCTCGTCTGAGGCAGAAACTCCTGGGACAATACCAGACATTCCATTGCATCCTCCTCTGCTAGCAACAGAGTCACCAAGAGCGGGGAAGGATGATCAACCAGAGTCACATGAAGTCAAACCTGAGCATGTGCTAGACACTGAAGCAGAATTGGCGAAGATGGAATCCGAATTTGGGAAGGTTAGTCAAGATTACTCAACCGAAGAGGTCGGTGACTGGGAATTCGACGAGCTTGAAAAGGAGTTACGAGCCGGTGACTCAGCAACAAGTAAATAGATGAAAACAGTTGTGGTGAAGATGAAAATCTGTGTTTACATATAATAACAAAGCCAATAATTATGTATCATTAAAGATCTTGCTCTTTGTAACATTGGGTTGCAGTCCATTTGTTCTTCTGTATATCCTCAAACTTGTTTGACGTTAAGTGGATCATTAGTTTCGGTAAAATGTAAAAATACAATGATTTAACATTTTTTTCTTGCAACCTCTGATGTTTACGTATGGAACATTCTTTGATCTCATTGTATTAAAAAGAGCTTTATGAAATAGTTAACTACATTTGATCTTGTTCTCAAGCTACTATTTTTCAGGTTTGAGAAAAAACCAATTTGGAAGTGGAATGGCTCCAAGCCTTTTGATTATGTTGATGGGGACCCCCCCATGCCTCCTCACAAAATGAACGACTCAACCAACAAAACAACGTAGGGTTTCTGATTCTGTGTTTGTATTGATGGATTGAAACGTTTTCCTGATAGGGTAATCGAATTTATGTTTCCATCTTTTTTAGGGTGAAATCATTGTGAAGGGACTATTATGCTTTCAACACAAGATAGTGGAACGGATGCCCCTAGGCCGCAAATCTTTCCAATGGTAGTTCCTAAGAATGACCTTGCTGCAGACATATTGCTACTGGAATTTTTTTTCCCATGCTTTTTCCGTGGTGCCGGTGGGATACCCGGCAGCGGAGCCCCCTTCTGTTGAATTGGAGAGGATCTATTTGCTGCTGCTTAAAGCTTCTTTGTTTTTTTTCCCGATAATTGCTTGCTTACAAGTATTCAGAAGACAGGAGCATCTGATTTCCAGGGTTAGGTGGGTCATCAAGGTAGGTTTGTATGTTGCTTATCCTTGTCCAATGCCTTCTTTATTACTAGTTGGAAGAGGTTGTCCCTTCGTACTTTGAGAGATCCATATAAATAGTAGTAGTAGGTGAAACCTTTTTTTTTTTTATAAAGTTTTGAATGGAGCCTATTGGAAAAAGGAAGAAGAAGAAGAAGAAATCATATAACTACCACCAAACCATAGGGACTAAGGTTAGCCCCATTTGGGGCTAAATTTATGTTTTGCTATTTTTGTAAGTATAGTTTCAATTTTTTTAGATTCACGTCAAATTTTGTAAATAAATCGATGAGACGAGTCTAAAAAGTTCAAAAAAAAAAAAAAAAATCAAAATGCAAAATAGAGTCTAGTGGAAGAGAAAAAAGTATGAAACAATTGTCTTTATTGTCGTCCTAGCTGAATTTTTTTTTAATTTCGGTCCATATTTTTATATTTTCTACTCCCTCCGTCCGGATTTGTTGGTCTATTTTGGGGATTCCAATTTTTTTTCCATCACTTTTTGTGTACTTTCTCCATACTTACCCTTTAACTTTTGCAAATGGACAAACATTTTCGGACTTGAAAAAGTATGTTTGTGGACCAACAAATCCGGACAGAGTGAGTAATTTCTTTCAATGAGACAAATGATTGGTGCAAAAATTATGACCAAAAAGTAAGTAAAACGACTGTCTAAAACAAATTAATTTAGGCCCAATATCTCTTTTAAGACTCAGAATTTTTAATCGTGTGTTCTAAGTTGGCCTGAATTTATTTACAGATCAAAAAAAGAGAGTAACGGCGTCAACTTAATGAAGGAAAATGTGGATTTTAAACAGGGTGTGGTGGTAGGAATGGTATATGGTTTACACATGCAAGAATTTGCGAAGAATTAAGTTACTACAGATGCATGCGATGAATTATTGTGGAAAAGACAATAGAATGCATCTTCCCTTTTTTGTTGGAGGAATCTATACAAATCTAATCTCAGACTCTCAGTCCTTGAAATTGCCGGCTTCAGAGTTGAAGACGATCGACTTGATATGTTGATAACACTCTTTTTGGCTGTTGGAGAGAGAGAAAAATAATGATTGGAAAGTGTAGAAAAATTTATCTTGCTCATTATTTTTGTTTAAAACTGTAGTGCTAATCTAACATCTATATATTCAATCCACTACATCATGTCTCCACATCCTCCAATCGCTTATTCATAAATTGAACTTAGACGAGCACTTTTTTTTTTTTTTTTTGGTACAGAGGAAAATAAAACAGAAACTACATTCTTTTATAGGCCATCCCCCTCATATCAGCTTCCAATAGGGGGATGATATCAATTGGAGGTGTGATGTGGGAAACCCATTTGTGATCTTGGTCCACTCCAATGTTAGCTAGCTTGTCCGTAACTTTATTATTCCCTTCACGGTACGTGTAATTCAATGACCAGTCAATGGTAGCAAGGAGAGCCTTGCACTCTTGAATGAGGATCTTGTGCGGGGAGTGAGCAGGGGCATCTCCTTTAATGAGAGCAATTGCGGTTGCGGAGTCCGACTCCACTTCAAGAGCCTCCATGTTTGTAGAGTGGTTGTTCTGATAATTTGCACATATCAAAGGGGGCACTAATGCAATTCTTTAAGAGCATAAATGAAGATACTCAAAATATTCTAGGGTTCAAGTGTAAGCGTTAAAAATCCAAGGAGGGCAAGTGAGCCGTTGTTCTTATTGTAGAGCCGCCGTTGATCCTTTTTTTTTTATAGGAACTGAGTTAATTTGTAGTATTCCTGGGCCAACTATTTTGCTTGAGAGTAACTTAGACTAATAATAAGGCTTAAACAACGGACAGTACCAGGCGACGGCGTACAGAAGTTTTTGTATGGAAAATGTACAAATCATTTGTTTGGGACCAATCTGGGCGCCACACAGTTAATCAGGTCTGTTCATATTTTTTAAAATAATGATTACCGGTAACCTCATAAAAACTCAGCTCAATCAGACATCGGTAAATACTCTATCGGTTTATCTTATCCGATTTGAACGACTCCGATCATCCGTGTAAGACCTGAAGTAGGCCTAAATCAACTAATTTGTACATTTTTTGTACGAAAAATTATGTACCCATATGTTTATTGTTGTAAATAACAAGGTAAAGCTATTTTATAGTACTAGTTTAACGGCTTCGTGCGTTGCACGAGTGTGATGCCCGTGTGTATTTTGGCTTACAAATTCTAGGGACTCAAATGCGTAAGCAACAAACTCTAGGGACTCAAATCCGTAAAGCAACAACC
>JAXBDA010007190.1:0-18327 GCA_036023075.1 Gaultheria prostrata
AATATGGAGTTTTGAATATGGGTAGGAGATGCTATAATAATAGTTAGGGAAAATTTAAACCAAAAAAAACCTGATTTTGCTCCCCCAATGTCCCATAAACACTTGTCCTTTCACTTATTTCAATTAGGCACCTATCGTATTTCAATGACAAAACACATATTCTGTGTATCCCGATTTATCGATTTGTAATTTGTTTTTCTTTTTTATTTTTAGAATGTCTGTTTAGAAAGTGGAAGGAAATCAATGTTATTTTGTATTGAGATATCAGGTTTTAAGATAAGCCATGGGATTCAATATGCATTGCGTTATCTACATATTTTCAACAATGTGCTTGAACAACTTGGATAGATTTCAGCGATTTTAATTACGTGTCAATTAGGTTAGAATTATTTGATGTGCCGTTCTCCCTCTCCCCAAAGGCAAAAAAGAGCTAGAAAATATCTAGTTATTGGAGAGTGTTTCTTCTATTGTGCCTGGAGTACAAATACGATCTTTGTATCATGAAGCGTTAATATATCTCCAGGAGTTTTATCATCAACAACTACACAAATACAACTTTCAGAGAAGATCGACCTATAGAGGATTCCTAGGTAGAACAAAGTCCTTCCGTGGATTCCGGGAGACAAATGGAAGGCTTGTAGATTCAAGGCAGCGCCTATCAAAGCACGGTGTGGTGAACGTGGATTCGGCAAGTACGTCTTAGGCTCGATTGTGAGGATTCTAATCGTAGGGTAGGATGGCTTGTAACTACACATTGAGTATAGTATTTTTTTTATTCCTTCCAGTGATTTTTATCCCCATTTAGGGGTTTTCCACGTATATCTGGTGTTCTTCAATTTTCTGCTTTCGTTTGATTGATTGATTGATGTTATTAATTATCAAATATCCGATTAGGGTTTCATAAATAGCAAATCTACAAACCTAGGCTGGCTAGAATTTTTTCAAG
This sequence comes from Gaultheria prostrata, assembly GCA_036023075.1. Lineage (NCBI taxonomy): Eukaryota > Viridiplantae > Streptophyta > Magnoliopsida > Ericales > Ericaceae > Gaultheria > Gaultheria prostrata. Next base: position 947 of record JAXBDA010007190.1, read on the forward strand.
TTACTTCACGTGGCACCAAAAAAAAGAAAGGTTACAATTATGGAGACTAAGAATAGGCCGGGCTACGCACAACACGAAACACATTTGGCACGGAATTGAACGGGTTGGGCCAGTATGACACGGCCCATTAGACACCTCTACTAGAATTTGCGGTAAAATGTATGAAAATTCATGTATACAAAGTGGAACAGAGAGATCTCCCCTTCAATCCGCATCCCAAACAAATCAAAATTACGCCCTTTTTAACAAAAAAAAAAAAAAATTTGAGTTACAATTACTTCCTGCAATTGGGAAAATTCCTACCCAAGTATTCATTCTTTCCACTCGGTAACCAGCTATTTACCCTCCATTCCATATCCAAACCAAATCCAAATTCCTTCCCAATTCGACAACTTCACCCCCAAGTCTTATAGAAATCCCACTTCTATTCAACTTAGGATTTTATACAAACGTGTATATATAGACACGATCATCCCACACTCTCTGATTCTCATAACCAAGTCATAAACTTTCTCCCAATCATTCTCTTTCAACTCCAGTCACAAAGATTTCATACTCTGTCCATTATGGAAAGAATTCCTAGCAGATGCCGACGTCCTGTTTGGCATCCACCATGGAAGAACTACAGGGTGATAAGTGGTCATTCGGGATGGGTGAGATCTATCGCATTCGATCCAAGTAATACGTTGTTCTGTACAGGCTCTGCAGATCGCACCATAAAGATATGGGATGTGGGAACGGGAAGGCTAAAGCTCACACTAACTGGGCACATTGATCAAGTACGAGGCCTCGCTATAAGTAATAAACACCCGTATATGTTCTCCGCCGGTGATGATAAACAGGTTAAATGCTGGGACCTAGAGCAGAACAAGGTTATCCGGTCTTATAATGGTCATCTAAGCGGAGTGTATTGCGTGGCTCTTCATCCGACTATTGACATTCTACTCACAGGTGGTCGGGATTCTGTGTGCCGAGTTTGGGATATTCGTAGCAAGATGCAAATTCATGCACTGTTTGGGCATGAGGATACAGTTTCGTCAGTTTTTACTCGACCTAGGGATCCACAAGTTATAACTGGCTCCCATGACAAGACGATTAAGTTCTGGGACCTTAGGAATGGTAAACCAATGGTAACTCTTACGCACCACAAAAAAGCTGTACGAGCAACAGCTCTCCATCCAACTGAGAATTGTTTTGCATCTGCATCATTTGGCAATATAAAGAAATTCAACCTTCCGAGAGGAGAGTTTATGTGCAACATGCTCGCTCAGCAGAATACCACCATCCATGCAATGGCAGTCAATGAAGACGGTGTTATGGTCACAGGGGGTGACAATGGAAGTTTATGGTTCTGGGATTGGAAGAGTGGTCATAATTTCCAGCAATCCCAAACAATGGTACAGCCTGGCTCGCTGGACTGTGAAGCTGCTATCTACGCCTCCTCTTATGATGTGACCGGTGCAAGGCTAGTCACTTGCGAAGCGGACAAGACCATAAAGATGTGGAAAGAGGACGGGAATGCCACCCCTGAAACTCATCCCCTGCACTTCACAACACCTAAAGATATGAGTAGGTTCTAATAGTCGTCTCTACAAATCCTATTTCATTCTTTTCCTGGCTATGAGGAATGTCTACTAGTTGAGTATTGAATGACATAATTCCTTGAATTGATTTGTTGCAAGCGAGTTTGGAGGGTATAATTCACTGTAATTTAAACTATCTTTGGTAGGGGAACTTTGCTTCAAAGGCAATGCACTTGTAACTTGTTATTGACCTAACTGCATTTCTTTTTTTGGAGGGCATCCGGTCTTACAAAATTCTTTTTTTAATTTTTCAAGGAATCTAATTTGGTATCAGAGTTAGGTCATTGATAATTTGTGAATTGAGAATAACAAATTTGATGCACCATGCCTTTCACTTGCCTGTTCGTTTTTATGGCTATTAGTCCATGATAATATAGTAGTAAAAGGACCGTATGCCAGATTTTGTTTAATAATGTGTGTTAATCTAAATGGCAACATATATATATGAATCTCTGAATAGAAGGTTCATGATGGAGGATTTTCGTTTTCCAACTTCAAATCCGAACAGTTGGAATTTACCTTAGAAACGTGAAATGTGGCCGAGAGATACTGAGCCATGTGGTACTATTCTCAACTTGTTGATCAGTTTTTACACTATGTTCCCGTATGAGTCTCACTTGACAAATGCTTTCTTCTCGGTATGTCCTAGACGTGTCCCTGTTAAATTTTGGTGTGTCCAGCATGGGTACACTGACCAAGTAGGTCTGTCGGAGCTTGCTTGTATACAGGCGACCAACTCAATGAGTTTAAAAAAGTGAACAATTTTGATCATCAAATTGAATGTTGCAATGAGCATACTGTGAAACCTAGTATTTGATTCAAAACGGAAATCCCATGATAAAATTTTGGGAGAGGTATAACACCCATCTATGGGTTATTTTGGGCCGGTTCCAAACATGTTTTAGGCCTAGTTTTCCATTTGCTAAAGACGAGAAAATTTACAAAAATCAACACTTGATTTAAGCAAATGAGGAGTTGATTTTAGCAAATCCTTCTCCTCGTTTGCTAAAATCGAACACTTGATTTTATCAAATGTTAATTTTAGCAAATGGAAAACTGACTCTTAAATATCAAAACATGCGTAGAACTTGCTGAGGAGCTCAATCATGTCAAAAATACATATTAAATGATTTTATTTTTTTTTGAAATAAAGTTTTGGCTCAGTGTATAATGTTTTTTTTTTCGAGATAAAGTCCATTTTTGGTTTGGGCGATAAAATCAGTTAAATGAGAAATCAAAAATTCCCCTGACCCCACTTTTGCATTTCCATCTCTTTTATTAAATTGAAAACCAATAGTACGGTTTTCTTGAAATTCATTTTAATAGGAAGAGCACTGGCAAAATTTTGAATTGGAAAGCGAAGACATTGAAAATAGAAAAGGAACGTTCTCTCTCTCCACTCCGTCGTGACCAAGGGATTATCACAAAAACCCTGAAAACAAGAAAACAATTTCTGTAATCTGAAAGATGAAGAAGACGACCATGCCATTCAAGAAAAAGAAGGAGAAGAAGAGCATTCCACCGGAGATAAAAATGGATGCCTCCATCTGGGAGCGCCTTCCATCGGAGATAATCACCGACCACATACTCCTTCTCCTACCAGTGAAATCTCTGTGCCGTTTCAAGTTGGTTTCTCCCTTCTGGAAAAAACTAATCTCTTCTGACCAATTCTCCAAAACCCATCTTCATATAACCAATATTACAAACAAACCTCAAAAAACCCTTCTCATTTCCACCTCTGAAGACGCTCTCTACTCGGTAGATTTCGCCGACGCAAATCCGACCCCAAGAAACCTTGATTATCCTTTCTTGGAACACTCGCGTGACTGGATCCAGGTTTCGGGCTCTTGCAATGGCTTGGTTCTAATTAACGGTGAAGGTAATTCCAATATCTTGTTCAATCCATTCACTAGTGAATGTAGGAAACTGCCCCCATCACCTTTTTTTGACTGTAGTTCGGAGATCGGGGACGAGTGTATTCTACATGGTTTGGGTTATGACTCATCCAAGGATAACTACAAGGTTGTGATGATCAATTACCGTCGATTTGACGATGATGGTGATCGTTCGAGTTTTGCTGTGTATTCGCTGGAGACCGATGATTGGGGCATAGTTCAATTTAAACATCATGACTATCCGCATCAACTTAGTAATGGGTTTTACTTTAACGACCATCTCCATTGGCTTTGTTCTGCGCGTAGTCCTATGATGATTGCAGCTTTCGATTTGTCGCGTGAGATTCTCTGGGAAATTCAGCTGCCCGCTTCATTAGAGAATCGCGAAATTACTGACTTTGAGGGTCATTACATGGCAGTTCTTGGGGGTTCTCTCTGTTTGGTAGTGCCGTATCCGCATCCTAACAATGGAACTGAAGTTTGGATGATGGAGAAGTACGGACTAAGAGAGTCGTGGACCAGAATTGTGAACACTGGGATGTCTATAGAGCATGTGTATTGTTTGTTAGGAGAAGACGAAGGTGTGTTGCAAAGATATGGGAACATAGTAGATGGTGACGGAGAGATGGTAGATTGGTCTGATGGCGACAAACTAGTGCTGTACAATCTGAAAAAAGAAACATTGAGGGTCATGATTGTTTCCGGCATTCAAACTGTATATAAAATTACGCACAACTACATTGAGACCCTAGTCTCTCCTAAATCACGGAGGACGGATTCGAAGACACTGTGAAGCTTCTCTAGGTGAAAGTTCATAGAGTTATCAGGTATATTTCCCACATAGAAATGAATCTTTCCCTTCTTTTGGTGATTAATAATTGATAATTGTACATATCGTGTATATTACATGAGCTTCTATATTTAAAGGATTTTGAAGGTTACAAATCCACATATCCCTTATTGCTACTTCTATAGATTCGGTATAGGGCATTGTTAAGTGATGTATGTTGAATTTAGATAGTAATATTCTTGATCATACACAAGTGGCTAGGGCCCACTGAAAAAGGTTGGAGTCTAACCTATGAATCATGACTGCATGAGTACATTGAGATGGGTTTATATCTGTTTCATGTCCATACAGGATACGGATAGTCCTTCGATACCCATTGGCACTTATCTGATACTCCTTAAACGTATCAATAATTTTTGCATTAATTTTCTTTGTTCTTGAACTTGAAGTATCGGATACCTTTGGATACTCTTCCATTACTTATCCACTTCCATGAATATGGCATTTCTAACGCCGCATCAAAGTACAGCAATTAGTAGACAGTTGGGAAGACTTGCCTTCTGATATCCTACACCAGCAGAACATTCCCAAACTGTATTCCATTTTTGTTCCAATCTTACTATATTCATTTCCATCATTGGTGTGAAAGTTTTCTTGGGTTTTTTGTTGTTGCTTGGAGCCTAGGATTATGTTCCTACTGTTTACAACTTCAGTGCCAATTTTATGTTTGATGGACAGACTGTAAACTAAATACAGTAGTAGTTTTCCAATACTAGAAACCTATCCAGTCTGCTAAAGGTAACTGAATCTTGGAAGTGTGACCATGTAAAGCTTCTTCCAACCATTGGTGGGTCATTCAATTCGATTGAGTTGATGAAGCCAGTGAAATCTCTCGTTCCCCCTTCTAATCCTGTGCATGGATCTTTCCCCAATGGATTTTATCTCATTGAACCTCCCACACACCAGTGTTGAATGACTTGCTTTCATATCCACAATTTCCTTCCCTAGATTCCTTCTTTCTATCGCATTATTTTGAGCACACACATTTAAAACACACATCCGAAAATCTTTGCAAGAGAACGTCTAATGAGAATAAGGTGTCTTCATACAATGATCTCTACTGGTTGAATTTCTCCTGATTCCATAGTGCAATTTTTCCACCATCGCACCTTCAGCCTCCATTACTGCAAAATTGACTTCTGAACTGTATTACAATCTTTGTGCTCCGATGTTTTGGAAAGAATCCAGTTTTGTCTCCTGAAGCATCAAGATATCAGGCTTATTGTAGGCCACCAATTTCCATGTGTTTTCTCTTAACAGGACTATCCATTCCTTTGACATCCCATCATATTATCTCCATAAAAATATTATTAATCACCAAGATCTCCTCCACTTCCAGAGCTTACTTCCTCCTTGCACTTGTTACTGCTCTTCCATTTCTGTTTCAAATAATCTTTTCAGAGACTCTCCCTCCTCTTCATGAAAATGTCCTCCCCTTACCTAAAGTTATAGTGTCTGCCATCTCTTTGACTAGAACCGCATTCCTTCTGACTATATCTTGATTAGAAATGGAAACCATATTATTATTGTGGTCTGAGAGCTTGGGCTGGAGAGGGTATTATTGGCCCATGATCCATGTCTATGCAGTTCAATAATTTCAGGAATGTTGCCAGACAAATTAGTGTGTGAAACCTCCATAGGCCAATTGTCAAGCCCATTAGTCCACTCCACTGACATATTCTGGCTGAGCCACCTTGAATTAGAATCTGACTTTCATTAATGTCATCACACTATTAGGTGGTCTAGCCTACCTAATGGATTATCCTACCTTGGGTTTAGTAACATTTCTTCCCAACCTCCTATTCAATTCTTTTGATGAGTTGACATCCATTTGCATTTGAAATATTTCTCCCAGCCAATCACTTGACTGTACATCCACCTCCCTAATTTTCACTGCTGGCTTGTCACTCTCCACTTATCGTCTTCTTTCCCAGAAGCCGAATTCTGATCTGCCTGTTGAAATTCTTCATCAATCATGGAACGATTGAATTTAATTCCATTTTCTTTTCTAGGAATAGGCATAGCCGCATAGATGAAAAGTGAGCGGATCCTCACAGATTTCCTCCCATGCTTACACCTTATAATTTCTTTCATTCACCACTCTGTTGATCCATCCGTCTATTCTTGATTCCTGGCCAGGTAGATTAAGGATATTTCATATACCAAAGGAAGATTGTTTGAAGGTCTCCTCATCCATAGTCGCAAAATCTCCCGATGATTCACCAATTTTTCTGAAAGCGTTCAAACACCAGGTATCTAGGGGCATGCCCCTGCAATTATTCCAAACAAGCCTAGAAAAACATGCAGCTTGTCTATTCCATGGCTTAGGCTCAGCAAAACACTTCATAATCTTATCATTTGCAAGCATTTCGTCTCTGTACAATTTGCTAGGCCATGTTACCAGCATGAATAGTCCTCCCACTCATCTAACCACTGCTTCCTGTTGGATTTCCTTTTGTAAAGGCCTGTTGGACACTATCTGTGCTAGTTGGATTCTTGAGTTCGACCAGAGCACTTCTTGGTAGCCAATCAGTCCCTAATGGATGGGCTTTCATATTCTTCCTCGGTTCAACATGCTTTTGTTGAACTACGAGAGAGTAGGATCTTTCATCTCTATGGTATTGCTGCTGCACTGCTTGGGAGTAAGACTTTCGTCCACCCTGGTTTTCCTGCTGTCCCGTAGAAGGGTAATGTTTTCTCTGAGTTTGTATCTGTTCATTTTCCATCTTCTGCCTTCTGCTGGAGGCATTCTTCTGGAAGATAGCAATCTTGACTACTAGCTGCTTTCTTTCAATCCATAAACCATTTTTCTTTCTGGATAACCATTTCTACTGTTCTTTGCAATCGTACGATTTGTACCTTATAAACCCAAATCTGCTCCCAGTAGTTTTACTTAGATGGAAGGGGATGAAAGCAGCCTTGATTGTACCAGAGTTTGGGTACAATTTCCTGAACGACATGACCCTAACATCTTCTGGAAGATCATAAATGAAGAGAGGGGAGATGGCATCCTTAGAATTAGTAATAGTGTAGCAGGGACTTTCTATGGTTATGGATAATTGGTGTCCAACCCTACTTTCCATCTTTTCTCATTCCTCCCGTCGCTCTATGGTATGGTGCCATTGTTGAGTAAGCCATTTATCTCAACTTATTTGGCGTAGCACTTCCTTCAACTTCAGATTTGATGTTACAGGCCCATTGAATGTCATCAATTTGTGCTTCATTGGCTGATCCATTTAAACAAGAACAACTGGAAGTCTTGAATTAACGTTCTAGTTTCAGCTTTCTCGTTCTTGCTACTACTCTTCTCTATGCATTGAGCTTCTAGCCATCTCTTTTGCCATTTAATGGACTATTACGCATTACTTTTACAGCCCTTGGATGATGTGGAAGGGTGATAAAAGAAAAGAAATGAGAATCTTGGTAACTTATTTGAAAGAGATGAGAAATTGCGAGAAAGGATGAGAAATAGGAAGAAAAAAAAAGATGATTTTTTATTGATCCCATGACTCCCATCTCGTAATTCACCGTATTTCGTCATTTTTGTGGAAAACCGCAATATTTTTTTCCCCTTTGATCTTTTATCACTATACTGAGGGCCCGTTAGTTAAATCATACATGTTACGCGTATACAGTACACGTATTCACTGATGGTTCAAATTTATTTTGCAGCTGATAGGGAAGGAACATCCAGGCAGAGTCCAGCAAATTAACTCTCTGTAGCAAAACTCTCAACTTTTTGCAGCAAAGCCATGATCTAGCTAGATATGCTCTTTAGCCCTTCATCTCCTATCCGTTTTGGAGGGACCTCTGGCGCTTGATTCCAAAGAAAACTCCTCTTTTTCTTTTTTGTTTTGTATTTTTGTACCTTCGGTTTGATTCTGGACTAGGAGCCTGCTTTATTGTGGTATTGTTGTTTGTTATTCCAGGAATGTTCTGTTAGTTTCTGCTGGTAGTTTTGGTCTTTGGGATGTTCTTAAGACTTGTAGATTTACCTACCCTTATATAGTTGATGTTCATATATCAATGATGTTCAAACATTTCGGCTCTGATTTTGAGGAGGAGTTATTTGAGCGGTCTGTCCAATCGTATTATTATATTATGAACACATATGCATTTGGTCATCTTGAATGTTTTCATGTGGTTATGATCCGAGCCATCCTGCTGTGATGCCCAAGGTGGTGTTAAGGCATCATGTCCCAACTTGTTCCTCGATCATTCGATTGAAAAATACAGATCTTAACCATTCATTATAAATTTTGTAAACAGTGAATATGATGAGTGCTAATAAGAGTAGTCATAAATCGTTTGGTCATATTAAATTTATACTTTAATGATTAATCAGGTTAACGAAATATCATTACGGTACTATTGTTATTTTCAACATGGCACGTTCATAATGTTGGTAATCCGAAGAAATCTGTTTTTTCATCATTTTTTTTACTAGATACACGTGATGATAGCCATGTCGGAAATTCATCTCTTCGATTTTCGAGAAATTAGCCCTTAATATGCTTGGTGTAGCTAAAGACAAGATTAGGCTGGAGAATATGGATTCTACCATTTCTTTTGTTTCCTTGGAACACGGGAGTTGGGCAAGTAGTTTGCCCACCTGCATTGCAGCAGTGAAGCCTTTTGTGTTTATATTCCTCTCTTCAACTCGATTGCTGCTGAAGTTGAAGTTTTATTGGATCAGAACTTTTTCTGTCTGCTTTGTGTATGGGTCAAACTTTTATGCTGAAAGGAGAAGGCTATGTACGGTCTGGCATGAGTCTTAGCCTCAAACTAAGAAGGCTAAAAACCTACTCTGAACAAGCTTCATTTATTAATACCGGTTCCAAAGTGGAGCAGGCGAGGTTGGATTCGAGAAGATCCAGACCCTTTGTTTTCATTCTCCTTCTACGAATACCTTGCTCTCACAAGAGAAAGAGCTTATTGCCAAGTACACGACCTATGATCTGCCGAAGAATACTTCTACAAGCAAAAATTCTGAATCAAATGGCTACAATTCCTTTGTCTTCCTGAAAAATTTAGGATGTTGTGGGGCAGGAGTTCCTTCAAGCAGTCAGGTATTTCTTTGGTAAGATGAGTGGAATTCCACAGCCACCTCACTTGTCCTTAAGATTGAATTGTCTGTTTCAATGTCCAATACAAGAGTGTAAACTAGACTTCTAGATATTCTGCCTTTCATTATTGGCTCTTATCAAGGAGCTTTCATTAGGGAAGCTTTGATATTCCTCAAAGATCTACTGCAGTTTTGGATATCCGTTTTTATTCGCTTCATCACTGCATCCACTCTTTGAAAGATCCTGGCATGTCGCTCTCTCCAGACATGGCAGCAAAAGGAGAGTTCATATATCGTGTTAGACACACCATCTCCTCTTCTGTTTTGCCATATTCAACAGGACCTCATTGCACTGCATTCTTGCTTAAAACTTGACACCAAATTTGAGCAGAAAAAGAACATGCAATAACATGATCACGGTTTTCCACCCCACTAGACCACATACTGAATCTGTTGCCAGCCCCCATTTCGGGACTCTTTCCCTGGTAGAGAGCCTTCCCCAAATGGCCAAGCAACGGTCATAGCCCATCTGGGCACATGGTGTTTACACCATTCCACCTCAGGTAGATGGCATCTAAATGCTTGCCAAGTAGATTTGATGTAAAAATTGCCGTTTTGAGTTCAAAATCCACCTAACCGAATCCTGTTGATCAGGATTTGGCACCAAATTGCTTGGGGTATTCTCGAATGATTTCTGTGAAGACTCTATTCCTTCTTCCAGGCCAAGACCAAGCAGTCCCCATAATAACTGAGGCTAATTTGGTGTGCATAGATATACTCGGATTACCTCCTATCCTGTCACAAAACCAGGCCTTGAGAAGCACCAACGGATGCCAGTTATCAAGCCAAAAAATGTATTGCTAGCATTACCAATGTTGTGCTTGATCCAAGGATGTACCAATCTTTTCAACTTAAAAACTTCCCTCAGTCCAAGAGGCATGAGCTGGAATGTTACGGACAAGCTTTAGTTTTCGGGAAACACTAATCACAACTATTATCTACTCGGCTGAAGGTTAAATCTGCTGTTGGTGTTATGAACAAGCTCAATTTGCTTCATAAACTAAATATACAGATAGGTGCTGAGAAGTTCATAGTCAAGGTCTGTAAATAGTACACAATCGAAGGAGGAGGAGCAGCAAACTGCACCAAATAATATTTAAAACTCTGTCCAAATGAAAACTTTGTTTTCAAAAGGTTAGAGCAGATAGCAAGGTTAGACGGTAAGAGAAGCACAACTGAATTAACTGAAATGCAAAAAATAGCTTGCAAATAAAATGCTATAGCGAGTGGAGTTTTGTTCACCCTCCCTAAAAGAGGGTGAACAAAACCCTCCCTCCTATTAGTTGAAATGGTGTGGAACCCACACAAAGTGATGTCGACATCACTTTGTGTGGGTTCCACACCATTTCAACTAATAGGAGGGAGGGTTTTGTTCGCCATTCCCAATGTCCACATGAAAACATAGTTTCAAAAGGGAAGAAAAGATAACAAGCATTGACGGCAAGGAGAATCACCAACAGATGCATTGAAATGAAGGAATTCTTTACATGAAACAAATGTATTGAAAGCTTCCACACCAATCTCAAGAAAGTAGTGATTTGATTGAACTAATCCCTGTGTGTTCACAACGAACAAGCTAATGTCTCGTAAACTATCATAATTCATCAAAGAATATATAGTATTTACTAAAACACTGAAGCGGGCATACGCCCTTGTGCTAAATAAGAACTAAACAACAATCTCAAGGCTGAAAGACTTGCCAAATGATTTTCAGAATTTTTTTACAGAACAACCCATCAATCTCAATTGATTAAAAGTTAATTTCTAGCTAATCCACGACGTCAAGATATTCCGAATTTTCCTTTTACTTTGTCTTAAATCCTGAGCTTAACAAGTGCAAACCGGAGTTCTCCCTCAAATCTGAATGACCAAAGTTGCACTATCCTCCCCACACTCAGTCCTTGGTCGATCACGATACCATTCCACCCTTTCCCCAAATTATGTATCCTGTTCCACAGCCGTATCCCTCTCTCATATTCCTTTCCATTCTCTCCAATAAGCCGTGCTTTTATCTCCAGAACCTCGTCTCTTCTTTTGTCCAAAAACTCCTTGTCTCATCTCTTCTTGGTTACTGGTTTTCCCTCGTCTCTTCTTATTAATCGAGTCTCACAGTGGAAAGGAAAAGAACAACAACAAAGGCTTTACAAGTGCCAAACAATAAGCTTAGGTTAACGAACTTCTAAATTTACCCGCCAATACAGGTCCTAACAACCTTTTTAAAACTTTCCAAAACTTCTTGTCAAATAAAGTTGCCCAAACTATACATACCTGGTACATCAATACAGGCGCATGCGACAACTTACTAACTCGTACATTAAATCACCCCAAGTTGGTTACACTGTTACCTCTCCAATTTCCATACGACTAGCATAGCAGTATTTTTTTGCACTTTTATTTCTTTATATCTTGTGGCTCTTCTGGTGTTGTTCCTTTCAAATTGTATTAACTAGCCTCAAGCACGTGAATGTTTGATCTTTTTGAACCACAAGTAATCCTGTTATCGGTCAATCCTATAATATTCATTACTGCTTAAATTGAGAATATGGAAACATCAACCCCTGAAGTAGGTAATTTTAGGAATGAGTTAAGGTAAACAATCACAACTCTTTTTCGACTATTGATTATTGAAATGGAGGATGAACCACAGTACTACAGTTGTTTGAAGGGAAAAGAACAGATTGCTCATAATCACTCACACTCTTTAGAACATTTGCTTTTGCTTCTGATTTACCAAGGCCGACAGTTACAGCTTGGTTCTCTCCTTGATCAAAAGGACATCGCTATACAAACAGGTTTTTAGCGCATTTTTTTTCTCTTTCATGGTTCTTCTATACTTGATCAGTTTGTTTTTTGGGGTAAAAAAAGAACCCATAAACACAAAATTCACAGAAACATATAGGCTTTACAAATGATATGTCAGTATGGAATCCAATTCAGAAACAGAAATAAGAGTTCCGGTCATCTTTGAAGGGGAGAAAGAAAAAAAAAAAGAAGACAAGATTCATTATAGTTCATCAGGTTCTTCAAAAATTGCTTTGTTTTGCAGGTGGCAAAGGGGGTCCATTTCTTTTGAAGTAGACGTGACACTGTGTGTGAGATCCTAAATGATACAAGTCAAGTCCGATTAATTGCCATTTATACTATATTAATTGCCATTTATACTATATTAATTGCCAACAGCATCGATTCTTGTTTGTTGCAAGAGAAAGAGAAAAAAGCTGTCTGATCTGTTAGATTTACAAGTCAAGTTCAACATTTTGTAAATGCTAAATGACTGATATAAACATGATCAGACAGCATGATCCGGAAAACAGCAATGTATCCATTGCTTAGTTTTCTTAGATTTTCCTTTGGTGCATACCAGCAGGGTTCTTTTTTATAAAACTACTGGGATAGTCCCCGCAAACCATGTAAAATTCATAATCCTGTGTCCGCCACTGCATACCAGCATTGTTTTGGGCACAGAATTGTTAGCCGTATTCAAGAAGCAGCATGATAACTTCCTCGGGCAATCCCAATTAAAGACGAACAAATCCATGTTTCTTCAACCAGTCCATTTCATTTCAACCCAACCCAAAAACACCATACACTAAACATGCACACAAAGATGAAGAAGAAAACCAGTAACCAAGCCTAGCTTTTCCCAATACATGATGCAAAAGATGCTGGTTGTGAAGTCCATAAACCTAGGAAATCTAGGGTTCTTCACTGGTGTTTGAATACTTTTCTACAGCTTCTCCTCTCCATAATCAAACGCCAAGAACCACACGTGTCGTTCAATATTGCAGGAGCAAAAGTAACTTGTACGTAGGAGAACACTTTTCCTCTTATCAGTTTCAAAAGTTGAGACTCAATTCTTACAGGCCTATTCTTCTCTTTGAATAGATAATTGCGGCAGTACATTTTCTAATACTTTTCGGTTGCAGTACTCAGTTAACAGTTCGGTCAAGCTGTACGTAGATTTGTTGGATACACAAATCATCATTATAAATATAAACTAATCTGTTGAATGGTATATTTGGTGCTCTGACATCTAAACTGTAAAGCTACAAGTCTTTACAATATAGTGCAGAAACTGAGAAAGTACGTAGTCCAAGTAGCGCGCAGCAGCAAACCATTCACATTTTCATACTCTGAACGGCCTTCTAAGTCGTTCTTTTTTGTTTTAAACAAAAAATAGTTTCCAAGAAGGGAAGAGAAGACAGTAAGAAGAAGCACAAACAAATGCATTTAAGTGTAGGAAAGTAGTGATTTGATTGAAACAATCTTCGCGAACTCAAAAAGAACAAGCAACATGCTTTCATGTTCCATAAACGATCATAATTTCATTTAAGAATAATGCAGTATTTTCCAAAACATTGAAAGGGGGCATACTCCCTTGTGCTAAATTAGAACTGGACAAAAATCCTAGGGAAGATTTTTCCTTCGGTAATTACAAAAATCCTCAGTGAAGATTTTTCTTTTGTTTCATCCCGAGTTTAACAAGTGCAAACCAGAGTTTTCCCTCAACTCTGAATGACCAAAGTTGCACTATCATCTCCTTACATAGTCCTTGATCGCTCACGACACCGTTCCACCCTTTCACCAAATTTTGTATCTTGTTCCACACCCATATTCCTGTCTCATATTCCTTTCCATTCTCTCCAATAAGCCGCGCTTCTATCTCGGGAACCACGTCTCTTCTTTTCTCCAAAACATCCTGCTCCTTCCCACTTAGAAACTCCTTGTCTTTGATCAGCGACCATGGGAGAGACAGGCGCCCGTGGCCAGAGCTCACATCCGTGGCCATAAGATCCTTTTGAATTACCAAAGTCGCCTCGGTTCCCCCTAGATTCTTGATTCTTTCCTTAAAATCAGAAGGTAAATCTGGTATGTTTTCCGTTTTGACCAAGTCATTATTCACCTTCTTCTTCTTCTTCTTTATCGCCCTGACTTTTTCATCCTCCTCGTCAAACTCACAGTCACTCCTACCCCGTGACCTTTTTCGACCCGTTTCATCACTTCTCCTCCCTGCCTTTTCTTCCTCCCTTATGGGTTCGGTGGGTCGCCTTCCACTCATCACGAATCGAATTTTGCACAATGGAGTTTTCTTAGGCTCAACACGAGGAGGCTTGCATGAAGGGTCTTGTTGTATCTCAATCATTGCGAGGTAGTAGACATCAGTGTCGTCGAAATTCGGGTGCTTGAGCAGTTCCCTTATGATCTCCAATCTTTTCTCGGTATTGAGTTTAAGTAAGTACTCTTTTGATTCCTTCAATACGTTTTTGAATTTGAAGTGATCGTATTTGTACCCAGACTCCTTATTAACCATGGAATCATACACACTCCAGTACATCTCCTCCATTCTTTTCTTCTTCAACAGCAATGAATTACAGACTAATGAGAAATTCTTGTGACTGAGAAATTGAAAGAGGATGATGGGAGAAAGTTTTTGATTTGGTTTTTAGAATCAGAGTGTGTCGAATATATAAACATGAAATCCTAAGTAGAACAGAAGTGGGTTTGTGAAGACTTGGGAGTGAAGTATCAAAATTGCGAAGTAGTTATTACTGAGAGATTTCTAAACTGGGTGTAATTTGGATTTTGTTGGCAAATTCAATTCAAAAAGAATACTTGGGATTAAAGTTTTCCAATTAGGAATTAATTGTAGCTCAAGTTTTTGTAAAACAGGGTGTTAATTCTGATTTGATTGGGACACGGATTGGAAAGGGAGATCTCTGAGTTCCAATGGTCAAAATTAAGGTTTTCATGAGGATCTCTCTCCTAATTTTGTTGGGCCAAATAAAGAGATTTGTTAGGACCGAAATTAAGAATATTTCGGCTTTGTTTTTTAACTTAGAGAAAAGGAGGGAAAGTTTAAAAAAATTCCTCACCTTTGTTTGGTTTGAGAGGAAAAAGAAGAGAGAATGAGTAAATAGAGTGTTAGGATTAGTGAAATTTTCTCCTTATTTTTCTCACACTTTTCCTCTTTTTTATTTTCCTTTCCTTTATCCCATTTTCTACAAGTTCCAAACAAGGCCATTTTAACAGGGCCATTTTCTTTTATCCATCCAAAAAAAAAAAAAAACAGGGCCATTTCCTCTAAATTAAACACGTTTCATTTATTAACTTATTTCTGTCTTTTGGACAATCAACTTTCTTTTTGTTTTTGACCTTTAATCAAAAATAATAATGACACTGTGCAAGTTTCACAAGCTTATTACCAAACATAATTTAGTTCAAACTACTGGCTAAGGCCAATTAGAAAGTAACTGCTTCATGGATAGAAGTGTAAACAAGTCGAGCCGGATCTTAAACCTGCCGAATTCCCATTAATCAGGTTCAATGGTGAACCCGTCTACCCACTTGGCACAACAACTTTGCCTGTCCGAGCTGGATCGATGATTCATGTGGTTGAGTTCACCGTGGTAGATACGCCAAGCCTTTACAACCCCATTCTCGGAAGGAATTGACCTTGTTACAAGGAGGGGAATTGAAGTTGATCCAGCTCAAGTCAAATTGTCATACAAGGCAATCATACTTTTAGAGGAATTAGTATTTCATGCTGATTTCAGTCTCTTGAGATTATTTTTGAAGACCAAGGTGTTGCATTTTGTGCATTTGTGGATCTTTGTATCGCTTAATAACTCATTTGTAAACTCATTTACCAGAATCAGACTTTGGTCCTACGGATGTACCTCGACTTAAGTCTCATTTGACTGGAGTTTGCACATCTCTTGACAAACATGTTCACATTTTTTGTATTTTCTTCTATCGGGATTTGTTGAACAGAATCAAGCAAATTATTAAACAGTATGCTGAACAGAATTCAACGGGTTAAAAACAGCTTGTGACCCGGGTATCAGATGTTTCCCAAAGGAAAAGTATCTTCAATGCTCATGCATGCATTCGGATACCCTAGATGTGATGGTGTTGTGCTTGAGTTAATGGTGCAACATAAACAATATTTTACATAATAATAGCAGCAATAGCCGAGCAGATACTTTCTTCGTTTGTGCAAACCAATGGGTAGTGGACAGCAAAATTCAGAAATCATGCTGTATTGGATTCAACCAGATGCGGGTATGTGGAGAAGTTGTTTCAATGGAACTATTTCTAAAGAGGCTGACAGCTTTGGTCTGGGTGGTTTTGTTACAGATGACTTGGGTCGTTTTGTTGGGGCTATGCCCAGAATAATTGCAGGAGTTGGAACTAATTTGGAGGCAGATACTATGGCAGCCTTGACACTATTGAATTTGTGAAACGGTTGAAGTGATGTGAGATTGTCCTTCAGGGTGATTCAGCATAATCGCAACAAGCTATCAGTAGCGATTTCAGTAGTTTGGCTCCGGTATATGGTACATATTGTGATTGAGGACATTGAAATAGATGCTTTGATACTTTAGCGATCTAGAATATTCAGTTGAGCGTCGAAGTCTTAAACGTAATAGGTAGCTCCCCATCTAGTTAAAAATGCTCCTTTTGTCTCTAGTTTTCATGTATTGTAAAGAATCGACTCCAGAATCCATTATGGTTGCCAGGCATTCTCACTCAATAAAGTACCACTTGAAAACCAAATGCATGGTTTCTGATATGCCCTTCCCTTATGTTTTCTCCTCTTTCAATTGTTCTCTAATATTGATATCTATCGAGTGCTCAACAAAAATTTTAGTTATGGACAAGCTTCTCTTTTTTCAAGTTAAATTTCATTTCAACCCAAAACGAAATACAAGACCTAAGGGGGCATACCAGTGAAAACCACAACAAAAAAGAACAGACAACAAATAGACAGGACCTAGACTAGATTTCTCAACAGACCATCGCAACATGCTATACAAACCAAAGCTCCTACACACAACTACCACCAGACAAAACCACACATTTATGAAGGAACAAAAATCCTATCACAGATGTTCCACAACAGACACGGATTCCTGTTCATTGGGGAA
>JAXBDA010007191.1:0-18327 GCA_036023075.1 Gaultheria prostrata
GCGTTTCAAAAATGTGGGGGTATTTTTGGAACGCGGGTGTAAAGAGGATTGGAGAACTTACGTGTCTTTTCTATGGACTAATTGCGGCAGAAACCCTGTAGTTAGTCCTTATCAACAAGGCGCCCAATTTTATGTACGAAATTAGAACTTTTAAAAATTAATATAACGTTTTACTATTTTTTTTTATCTTTATGTTCGATTGCAAAAATTACTTATCCTACCCTTTAAAAAATATAAAATGTTTTGAATTGTTTATTTAAGTGGCCCATTTTTCAATGACTTACTTATCATTTGTGCTAACTTTGATATCAAAAGAAGGAGAGACCCAACTTGATAAAAAAATGGAAGAGACCCGAACCGACCACGAAAGTTTGAAACTTGAGTGCGGGTTTCCGGGTTTCTTCCTCGTTCCAGGCCCCACATCAGATCGACGCTTCGCTTCGCTTCGGTGCCCCATCTTCCCCTTCCTTTCGCACCTCAACTGGGGGGCAACACCAATACTACCCTCTCACTCGCTCTCCAATGGCGTCTTCTCTCTCTTCGCTTTCCTCCATAATAATCAACCACCACCCTCACCGCGCACTAGGAATCAAACTACCCATACGAAGTTCATTCACTCTCATCCGCCTCTCCCAATCCAACTCAAGTTCTTACCACCACCGCACATCGCGGCTGCCAGTGCTGAAGACGAGGACGAGTACGAAGACGTTATTATCATCTCTCAACTTCTCCAGAAGCTTCTCTCAATCCATCACCAACGCCGCTGAAATCCCTTCCCTCCACCACTTCATTGCCCAAGCCTCTCTTTCTACTTCCCAAACCCTATCCGAGTAAGTCCACTCTTCCCCTCTCCCCCATCTGTTTTACGCGTATCAAAATATACATTTGTAATTGGCAATTGCAAAACCTACATTCTGGAAATTTATACTGGTTACATGCAGTAGTATAGTTGCCAGTGTCGCTTAATTTGATGGTTCAATTGCTATTTCTTCATTTTATCTCACGAAATGCTGGATACATCTAGGACCCGCTATGAGATATATGCAGACGAAAGAGGTTGTCACACATTATAGCCCTTAATGTTACCTAGAGCTAGATAGGAGAGTGACACTTATAGCCCTTCCACATGTGCGAGTAACAAAGAACACACATTTGATGGACCGGGATCAAATTTATCCCGATCGGGATTGAGAGCATGAACATAACACATGCACCCAAAAATATTGGGAGGTAGAGAGTCAATGGGGCAACTAGGGGACAATACGTTAGTATGCAATCTGTCCTCCTAGAACTGTATATGACATATGGTTCACTAGATAACCTGTTGAGAACATCATGACTCCTAAAAGATTTGGGGACATGCATCTGAAATAAAAAAGCACACGTGACCTCTAACAAATGTCTCAACTTGATTTCGGCGACTCTATTCTGTTTTGGAGTTTGAGCAAAAGAGGACTGATAGTTTATACCATGGGCATTGAAAAATGCAGACAGAAAAACATTCACGAGCATGGTCAGAACAAAAAATATGAATTGGAACATCAAATTGAGTTTGCATTTCTTGATAGAATGACTTAAAAATGGCATATAACTGTGATTGCTCTTTCGTAAGATAAACCTAAGTATCCTGAGAGTTATCATTCACAAGGACAAGAAGTTACTGAAACCAGAACGTGATGGAACACGCATACGATCCCAAACATAGGAATCTAATGCAAAGCACTTTACACACACTTTCTACCCTAGGGGTAAAAGAAACACAGTGATGTTTATTAAGCTCATATGCTTCACATGATAGATATCGTGGCACGACCACATGATAGAACCAACCTTTTAAGATTCCCGAGCGACGAACGACCAAAACGACAATGACGCTGGTAGGGAGAAACCGTGGACTGAAGTGCAACTGAGAAAGGAAGCTTGCCAGCAAAAAAAGTTGTAGACACCATCACGTTCAGCTCCACCACCACTCCTCCTCCCTGTTTGGAGATCTTTCTACCCTAGGGGTAAAAGAAACACAGTGATGTTTATTAAGCTCATATGCTTCACATGATAGATATCGTGGCACGACCACATGATAGAACCAACCTTTTAAGATTCCCGAGCGACGAACGACCAAAACGACAATGACGCTGGTAGGGAGAAACCGTGGACTAAAGTGCAACTGAGAAAGGAAGCTTGCCAGCAAAAAAAGTTGTAGACACCATTACGTTCAGCTCCACCACCACTCCTCCTCCCTGTTTGGAGATCCTGAAAAACATCATGACTCCTAAAAGATTTCGGGACGTGCATCACAAAAAAGAAAGCACGCATAACCCCTAACAAATGTCTCAACTTGCTTTCGGCGACTCCATTTTGTTGTGGAGTTTGAGCACAAGATGACTGATCGATAATACCCCGGGAATTAAAAATTGCAAATAGAAAAAGATTCACGAGCATGGTCAGAACGGAAAATACTGATTGGAACATCAAATTGAGTTTTCATTTCTTGATAAAATGACTTAAAAAAGGCATATAAGCGATAGCTCTTTCGTAAGATACAAACCTAAATATCCCTAGAGTAATCATCCACAAGGACAACAAGAACTGAAAACCAAAATGTGACGGAACACGAATAGGACCCCAAACATCGGAATGAACTAAATGCAAAGCACTTTACACAATTTCTAGCCTATGGGTAAAATAAACACGGTGATGTTTATTAAACTCATAGGCTTCACATGATAGACTTGCGCCACAACCACATGATAGAGCCTATTAAGATTCTAGAGCGAACGACCAAAACGACAATGATGTGGTAGGGAGAAACTGTGGATTGAAGTGCAACTGAGCAAGGAAGCTCGCCGCAAAAAAAAAAAAGGTTGTAGACACCATCACGTTCAGCTCCACCACCAGTCCTCCTCCTTGTTTGGAGATGTTAAAGAACACAAGAATCAAAAGAAAATATGACGGAGCAAGTCAAGAATTTGGTAATCTTGGTACCGAACACAAGAAAGGGAAAGCAAGGAACATGTAAAACCGAGTCCTAAGAAAACGGTGAATTTAAAGTAATAGAACCCAAACTAATATATTCATAATGGAGCCATCGGCTAAGGTGACATGTTTGGTTTTCCAAGAGAGTGAGAACTAGACAATATGGTAGAAACATCGGTCATATGATCAGATCACAGGCACCCGTATCAATAACCAAAGGAGTATTGTTAGCAAGAATGCAAGAGAGGCAAAAGGTGGATGTTTGCAGTGGAAGAAGATGGCAACTGATGACATCTAGGGTTTTATGATGAGTAAGGGCAGTGGAGAAAGGTGGTGGGTGGAGCCAAGGACATCAGTGATACCATGTTATTAAAGATAAGGACTAGGGTTGATTAACCCCAACACACAAATATCATTAATATATTGTGACCGAGCGCGACTGGGACAAGGGCGGCTTTACTAGGTACCCCTGGGTTCAAAAAATGGACTAAAATTTTACATTTTCTTTCATTTGGTACTTGATGTTCCTTCTACTATTGTCTGCATTGGGTAATTCATGCATAGTCAAAGTAAATGGAAATCTACTTAAATTTGTGACTAAGTTGAAATCTACATAAATTTGTGATTAAGTTGATAATTAAGCTCAACAAAATAAAATAAATTAGACCCATTAAGTTTTTGGCCAGATAAAAAATTTCTTTAACATAGTGTTTTGCATTATTTTCTTTACATTTTGGTCACCGCTGAACCGAAACTTTGGTGCCGCTCCTGGACTGGGACCCCAATTGCATTTCAAGCTTGACATGACAACTACATGGCGTTTTTTGAGTAGAGAACAAAATGACAAGATGATGGAGGCGGTGTGATGCTCAAGAAAAAGTAAAATTAAGTGGCAAGCCAGATATTTGAATGTTCACTCGGGTTAGCAGGGAGTCTGCTGGACTGACATTATCGAATAACGCCTTTTGATGAGAGATATGAACAAAAAGCTTCGTGAAAACTAGTGTTTTCTGAATTATATGAAGCCAGGGACGGCCCTGACATTTTGGTTGCCCCAAGCCCGACCCCAATTTTGGTTGCCCACTTACTATTTAAGTCAAAAAAATAAAATTACATAAAATTCAGGAAAAAAAAATCAACGTTACAATGTTCTTTTAGCTTGAAATAACATCAAAAAAATCACAATCAAAACGTAACCCCGGTTATTGTGATTTACGATAAAAAAAAAAAATCACAATCAAAATTATTAAATATTAAAGTTCAAACTGAAAGGATACAAAGATAAAGCTAACAAAATTATGGTTGCAAGAGTTTGTTTTGAAGAAAGTAAGAAAGTTTACTTCATATTTTAACTATGATTTTTGTGGAAAAAAATAAACCTTGTTAACTCGCTTATTTTTTTAACTTTTCCACCACTGGTTTTATTTTTAATCCAATGTAAGAAAACATAATTTGTACATTATTGTTGTGTTTGTTAATTGCATAATTTCTGACAAAATAATTGAGTAGTTTAGTTCTCGTAAAATTATAGATTGGAAGGGTAAAAAAAAGGAGCCATAAATCACAATAATATAGTAAAAAGGGAAAGAGAGGCCAAAAACAAGAAAAAAGGGGTTTGGGGAATTGAACTCCATTCTCACCGTAGTAGGGCAACCACCACAGACCACGGAGACAAGCTGATCCTTTGATTCGTTCACAGAAACTCTATAGTGTTTTCATAACCGGGAATTGTTTTTTTGGTTGCCCCAAGCAGGTGTTGCCCAAGCCCATAGGCTTGCTGGGCTTACCTCTGGGCCGGCCCTGTATGAAGCCAGTAAGCAAACAGCGAATCCATGGGTATTTAAGCCCGAATATCCAGGAAAAAGTTGACTATTTGATGGAAAAGGGGGATTATTTTGAACAACCTGTTATAATAGGAAAGTTTGCATGGTCACAAGATGGGACCTAAAGAAAGCATGGGTGGTCTAACCAATAATCGTAGTAGTGTATTGAATAAGAATGTCGCTGTACAATTTTTAAGATAGGGGTATTTTGGTAATGCTAGTTGTTTTACATGGGCTGTAGGGGTCGCCCATGGGTATATTGTGAGTCAAGTTATTTACTTGGTTTATTTGTTGAGTCGTTTTAGTATCAAATAGATTTGGAAGTCTAAGGAATTGGTAGTTTTCTTTTGGTATATTTTATAGGTTTGGGAAGAAATGTTTTAGTATGGAAGTCCTCTAGGCTATATAAAGTGATGTAATGCCTTCAATTTTATAGAGTTGAATTTATAGAAAATTTGTAGAGCTTTGAAGCTTTCTTTCGAGTTGTGTCATGCAATTCTAACCCTAGGTGCGATGCCTTTGGGAATCTAGGTGGGATCCTTATTCTAGGAGTGATTCCTAGACCTATCTTCTTCTATTCTTCTCTTTTATTCTTGTTGTCTGTTTACTTTCAGCCCTGTTTCTGTTCACTGATCAATGTGAACAGCCCAGAGGCCCTGTTTTAGTCATATTTCGCTTCTTTAGCTAAGCCCAGACCCTAATCCTTCTGTTCGCTTACTAAAACCCTAGGATTCCCACACTTGTCCTACATCACAAGAGTACCTTCACACTAAAACATGTAACTCCTGACAGATCCTTCCATTAATATGAAGTTCGTAGATCTAGAACAGTGAAACTCAAAAAATGTGTGTTGATTTTCTTCATTCTTCAGATCGAGTAGGTGTCCCTCTAAGCAGAGCCAAACCTAAAAAGATTGTCAACCCATTTAGGCCCAAACAAAAAGGGGAACATGTCTGAGACATATTAACCCGATAAAAATCCCTTGCGCGGCCACATAGCACCGAACAAGAGTACAAGACCACAATCATACATATAAACAAATCCTTCGAAAACAAACTCAGTTTCAAGATCGTTCCAGTTTGCTGAGATGCAAGTGGTGTTGCAGGTTTGCTGTGGCCTTAAATTGCTTCATGTGCTAGCTTGGTTCCTTCAATCCTAGATTTATGATGTATAAGACAGAAAACAGTTGTGGAGGTAAAGAGATGATAGATGTGGGTTTTTTAATGTATACAAGGTCAGATATTTTGCGTGCAGAAAGACATGCTTAATTTTTTATTTTTAATTAGTGGGAGTACAAAGAAAGTGGGATTAGATAGAATTTTACTGAGTTCAAATAGAATCACTCTCTTCTTTTCAATGTCCCCCATTTTTTCTCGCACCCCTCCGAAATCTTGATCACTTCCAGCTGACGAGCCTATTGTGGGCTGGATATGATAATACTGAATGTGCCACTTACCTAAATCAGTACATCCTCTTCTTCTTTCCCCACACTAGGTGAAGTGGTGAACCGGCTTGTGAAAGGAGTTACATACTCAGCCTTCTGACCAATGACATCTTAGAGGTTTAGTGATATCAAGAGAGATACATTCAGATGTATCTGCATTAAACCTGGATGATAGAACATCATATGCCATTTTGACAACCCTAATGAAGATGACTATGAAGCACGGATACTCTATTTTGGCCTCCGTGTCACGTATCGTATCCGTATCGGATAACGATACTCTCGGATACTCTCCGGATACATACCCGTTGCGTTTTTTAAAGTATCCAGAATTTAAATTTATTTTTTTGGTATTCGGATACGTTTTGGATAGCTAGGATATGTCTTGGACGTGGGGGTAATGGTGAACTTGTGTAATGGAATTTTAGCAATTAAATATAAATATAATATATTTAATTTTATATTTTTATATTCAACGTATCCCCCAACGTATCGTATCCGACTTTTTAGAAAAATAACGTATCTACGTATCCGTATCGTATCGTATCCGTATCCGTGCTTCATAGGAAGATGATGATTCAATTATACACGTTCATGTATAGTTTCTTTTGGGGGGGGATAGTTTGCTACAAACCAGACCTTCTTTCTCAGCTCTTATATAAGATTATTTCTCTACTGGACGAGACAAAACATACAATGTTATACACTTCTCGAGCACGTTGCCTGAAATTTGTTGGTTTGTTCACTGATTGTTATGCTTATTGCTTAATAGGTCAGTATTTCATTTAATGGCTTTGGTTACTTGCTAAGGTCTATGTTCTTATAACTGGTTTGAAAACTTAGCTGGCATTCAATACACATTGTATTAGTCAGGATTCATGCTTTGGAATGTTAAATGTGCTTTCAGCCTGACACCAGCTTCTGAAACTCTTCCTACTGGCCGCATATATCATGAAACTTATGGATGCCAAATGAATATCAATGACATGGAAATTGTCTTATCTATTATGAAGAAAGCTGGATATAGTGAAGTTGTGGAAGTTCCAGAGAGTGCGGAGATCATTTTTATCAACACTTGTGCTATCAGGGATAATGCAGAACAGAAAGTATGGCAGAGACTTAATTATTTTTGGTTTCTTAAGAGGCACTGGAAGAGCAATGTCTCTATTGGGAGGTCACAGTCTGCTCATCCTCCAAAAGTTGTTGTGTTGGGGTGCATGGCTGAAAGGTTGAAGGATAAGATACTAGATGCAGATAAAATGGTTGATGTGGTTTGTGGTCCTGATGCTTACAGAGACTTGCCACGACTTTTAGAAGAGGTAGACTATGGTCAAAAGGGGATCAATACTCTTCTTTCACTTGAAGAAACTTATGCTGATATCAGTCCTGTCCGTATTTCGAAAACTGCAGTCGGTGCTTTTGTGTCCGTAATGAGGGGGTGTAATAACATGTGTTCCTTTTGCATAGTTCCTTTCACCAGAGGCAGAGAACGGTCTCGCCCTGTGGAATCAATCATGAGAGAGGTGGCAGAGCTTTGGAAAGAAGGCGTGAAGGAGGTAACGCTTCTGGGTCAAAACGTAAATAGTTATAATGACGCTTCTGGTGCTGAGAAAGAGGTTGAATCAGGAGCCGATTGGAAGTTCAGTGAAGGGTTTTCCAGTATGTGCAAGGTGAAAAAAATGGGTCAACGATTTGCTGATCTCTTGGATCAACTTGCGGCAGAGTTTCCGGAGATGCGGTTCAGATACACATCTCCACACCCTAAAGATTTCCCTGATGAATTACTATATGTAATGCGAGACAGATATAATATCTGCAAAAGCATTCATTTGCCTGCACAGACAGGGAGCACCATGGTGCTTGAAAGAATGCGAAGGGGTTATACTCGAGAGGCATACCTAGATCTCGTGCAAAAGATCCGAAGAATTATCCCTGATGTTGGGTTAAGCAGTGACTTTATATGTGGTAAGAGGCTCTTATGTTACTTTCCATGACACTAGCCCTTATGTGAAGGAAATGACACTGATTTTAGGATATTTCATAGATGGATTTATGCTCTTAAAATCCTTGCACATCTACGAGTTCTGCTTGCTATTTTGAGGCATTCGGTATAGACCTTTTTTTACTGTGAGTTCAGTTTTTTGGGGGAATATTCAATTTGAGAAGGAAAAACGGATTAGAAAAATAGTTCCCAAAAGGACTGCAGGACTCTTTCCTTGCTCTTTTTCAAAAAGTTATCGAAAACTATTCTGGAAACGACATTTTTAATACTTCGTATATCATCTTTGTATGAAAGCAGGGTAGAGTTTTGAAGATCATTCCGAACATATCATTATTACAACTTTTTAGTACTCTTGTGTCAAATAGCAGGTTTGTATCTTGTCCGACCATGTTACCCTTTATTTGGTGTCATTTCTGCAGGCTTCTGTGGCGAAACAGAGGAGGAACACGAAGACACCATTAGCCTTATAAAGGCTGTTGGTTATGACATGGCATACATGTTTGCATATAGCATGAGGGAGAAAACCCATGCCCATAGAAACTACACTGATGATGTTCCTGACGCTGTCAAGCAGAGGAGACTGACAGAACTCATCGCTGCTTTCCGCGAGAGCACAGGTCAGTGTTTTGACTCCCAAATTGGTACTACACAACTTGTGCTAGTTGAAGGACCGAATAAGAGAGCCCCAGACACAGAGCTCATTGGCAAGAGCGACAGAGGCCATAGAGTAGTTTTTGCTAATATGCCAGTCCCAGATAGGGATTGCTACAATGGGAAGAGGAATCCAAGAGTTGGAGATTTTGTTGAAGTTCGAATATCAAAATCGTCAAGAGCATCATTGTTCGGAGAAGCCCTTGCGATAACTAAGTTAAGCTCATTTTACAACAGTGTGCACGATGAAGATGCCGTCTATGCAAACACAACTTGAGTTTCTTTTAAATGTTGTTTATCAAATTTTGATTGTCTTATGTAATTTACAGATGGTATCCCCACAGAGCTGCAATGTTTTGGGCATTTTCTCTTTCCCCTTTGATCTGTCACTTTTTTGAACAAAACACATAATCCATTACTAGAAAACTTGAGTTTGGTCTACAACCTTCAGATAACAGCCCAGCCTAAATAAATTGGAGGACCGCATTATACATATAATCAGAAGGCAGGGAGGAGGCTTTTGTATCCAAAAAGAATGAGCTCAAAAAATGGTTTTCGTTCAAATAAAAAAGAAGTGCTACCATCTAAAGTTGCCCTTTGACCGCGGTAAAAATCACCATTGGCTACTGCCATCAGACTTCTAAAATGCATTGTTGCTTGTACTATATTTTGGAGGTGGGAATCTCACATAACTAGTGTAGTGGTACTTGTAATGCTGTGATTTTCATTTTTCTATTTTGGCAACAGAACAAGATACAACAGAGTTCAGAATTAATGATCACAAACCTATGTCAAATCAATCATGGTCGTGGCATAAGTTCCCATAAGTTATGAATAAAGGTAGTGCTAGTTTTGAATGATGGTGATTCTAAGGTTTGGCTGAATTTTCACTAAAAATACTTTCGGTATTTTCGGTATTTTCGCACTCAGATTCTAATTGGCAAAATACTGAAAATACAATAGTGGAAACTCAAATCACAAGGTATTTGGGTTTAATTTAGTGTTATGGTATTTTTGGGCGAGGCTGACCCTTCCGTGCGGGCGCATCAAACCTTATTGGGTAGGATTATAAACAATCGAGTGACAGAGAAGCTCAATGAAGGAGAGAAATATAGTGGGATGACAGTACTCTGTTGCCCCAACAAATACGTGTTTACCTGCAAGCATAGAAGGAAAAACTCGTATAAAGGAATAGGAACCCACAAAATGATCTGGTCCCATGATTGTAACAGCGCACTCATGACCGTGGAAAAACCAGAATAACCCATGACAAGAGAGACTGCCGAGGCCAACATAATGGCTCTAGCATGATTCTTTGAAAAAACGAAAAGAGACGCTCCAGAAAGTGTCATATTATCGTCCCCAGCCCTTGTTGCTCTGTTCTTGTAATGGATAGTGCAAGTATTCTTATGAAGGAGAAATAAGTTACTCCCTCCGTCCCTATTTAAATGTATTACCTCGTAATTCCAACTTATTATCTCTCTCATCAACTTTACATTTTACCAATTTTACTTTCCACAATTACCCTTCTCCGTTTAGAAAGAGCAAAGCAACAGATTCCTTGCATTCGTACAATCTTACTTTCCACCATGTGATCACATGGGAGAACCTATCAAAATTGTTTTCATTCTTCAGAGGTGCTAACTTTCAGTCGGAAAAAAGGCAGATTCTTTGTTTGATCAAATTTTTTGGAGGGTCCCCAAAAGTTGTCCTAAAAAATTGCGGGAATTCCATGTGATTCTGATAAAAGGGGCTTGTTTAATCTAAATTTTACACCTGAAATTCTTGGCGGGTTCCCAAAAGTTTATCCTTGTCTTTCCCCCTCAACCCGTTTTTTTTTTCTTATCCTTGTCTTTCCCTCTCAACTCCACAGTCCACACTACTTCTTCCTTTCCTTTTTCTAAAATCTTGGCCTACCATTCAGAATCCATCATGGATTCTACTTCCCAAAATGCCTCCATTAATCCTAGATAAAAAAAGAATCTAACGACTGAACAACGCCATACAATATTTGAAACTTTGTTGATACTAAGCCAACAAGGTAGAAATCTCAAACCAAAGTGGGGCTCTTTTACTTCAGTTGCTGCAATGTACTTAGTCAACCTAGAAACAATTCACCGAATTTGGCGACGAGGGAAAGCTTGCATTGCCAACGGCTTGTCTGTCAATATATCTAGCAGAAAACCAAGAAAGGTTGGCCCCAGACATGTTGAAATAGATGTCAATGAATTTACTCAACTGGATCTTCACCTCCGGACAAACATCCGCACACTAGCAAGTGCCTTGAACATCCCGAGATCAGTTGTGCATAGGAGAATTAAAGAAGGTGTAATCAGGCCACATTCGAATGCGTTGAAGCCATATTTGACCGAAGCAGGTAAGAAAGCAAGACTCCAATTTTGTGTTTCAATGCTTGAGCCAACAAGTCTTCAAAGCCAGCCTATGTTCAAAAATATGTACAATCATGTGCATATTGATGAGAAATGGTTTTACTTGTCTAAAGAGTCGGAAAGGTTCTATCTACTTCCGCAAGAAGAGGAACCGCTACGTACTTGCAAAAGCAAACGATTTATCACAAAAGTCATGTTCCTAGCAGCTGTAGCTCGACCAAGATTTGATGCTTATGGAAATGAAGAGTTTTCTGGAAAGATAGGAATTTTTCCATTCACGTTTAAGGAACCGGCAAAGCGTAACAGTAAAAACAGAGGAGCTGGTACAATGGAGACTAAAGCGATTGTAGCGGTAACTAAAGATGTCATTCGGTCTTGTTTGATTGAAAAAAATTTACCCGCTATTCGATCTAAATGGACAAGCTCTAGTGCAACGGATCCTATCTGCATCCAACAAGATAATGCGAGAACACACGTTTTGTTGAAGCTGCAAGCTTGGATGGATTCAATATTTCCTTATCTTTTCAACCTGAGACCTCGGTTATTTTTGGGCAATACAATCTCTTCAACACCAACAAGCTCCCAAAACTATTGATGAGCTTGTTCATGCCGTAGAGAAATCGTTTGAAGATTTGTCATCGGATTGTCTCAACCGTGTATTTTTATCATTACAAGCTTGTATGATTGAGGTGATGAAAGTTAATGGGGGAAACCACTACAAATTGCCGCACATAGGAAAAGGCAGACTGTTGAGAGATGGTTTTGTTCTTCCTGCTCTTCCATGTGAGCGTCAGGTTCTAGACAATGCAATGCTACATCTACAAGAGTGAATCTACTGGTTATGTAAAGGTGAGTTGTTTTGTTTTATTTTTTTTACACAATCATAATTTGTTCTTTTTTATTCTTAGAATTTGGAAAGTATCCCATTTAAAAAGTACTCTCTCTATTGCAGGTTAGAAGATTGCCTAGTTTTTCCTTTTCTGCGAAGTTGTTCAACTTGCTAAGAAGGCTTTTGGTGGCACTCTTCATGTCCAGTCCGATGTATTTTGTGATTTAGAAAATCTTGAATGTGTTTATCATAAAGAGGGGGAAATGGAGTGAAAATGGGAGTTGATCTATATAAAACTCGTTTTTGGTCTGCTTTGATTTTTTCTTTTGGGAAGCAGTTACTAGTAGTAGAAGTGAAATGTAATCTCTGTTTACAAGATGAAATGAAAGTAGTCAACAGATTTGAAGTGTAATCTCTATTTGATTGTCCTTTTATTCAGTTTGTGCATTTAAACTTTAAAGTATCAACAAGGGTAAAATGGGAAATGTATCTACTTTTACCCATCAACTTCACAAAACAGACACTTATTAAGGGACAGCCCAAAATGGAAAACTACATACTTATTAAGGGACGGAGGGAGTATTAATTTCGTTCCCCCTTTCATTTTCCTCTCTCATTGCAACTCCCTTTGATGTGTACACAGCATAAAGAGAGTGGACTAGCTAAAGCCAAAACTAGGCCTGAATACATTTCTGGGTTGCACAAGGGCAAAAAGTTAATGAGAAAACAAGGATGTATCACCCAGCGGCTAGATTTCACTCTACTGATCAAAACCAACAACATTTCAGAAAAAAAACAAGAATCAAGGTTCATGCGTCCAACTTGCACGGGGCCAAGAAGTTATAAGCAAGCACTACCATATGCTCTAAAAAATTCCAGCAAGGAATTCAAGCCATGGCCTTTTTCTTCTTCTCTTCCTCAAGCCGTTGCAGCTCTGCCAGTTTTTCAGCCCATGCTCTATCTCTAGCCACTGCAGCCATCTTACGCTCTACCCTTTTAATAACTTTCTTCCTATTTGCCTCCTGCAACTCTGCTTTCCGTTTCTTCGCTTCTGCCTGTGCAAGTTTAAAATCCGGTTCAAAGAAACAGCATTACATTTAGATGGATACAAATCGATTCCGTGGGGCAACACATCTAGCAAATTAAAACTGAGAAAGTTTGTAGTACTGGCCAAAAGGAATGAATATCTGCTAGGCGAAGTATTGTTTCTGAAATTATTCTCACAAAACACATTTCTAGGAGCACAATGACTGAATCTCGTGTTCTCTCAGAAAAATTCCAATCTCCCAAGGTTGATTTTTCCGAAAAACCTTGGGGATCCCTTTGGATCCCTAAATTTATCAGTTTGGACGCGAAGTATGAGATGTTTTGGAAGGTGTGTACCAGAACGCAATTCGCTAGGGAATTAACATTTCCGGGTAACAATGGTTTGGTTATTGGTGTCAATTTGGTCAGCGCCACAAAAACTGGCAATTTCTCAAGAAGGCCACCATAAACAACTAATTGACTTTGGCTACCAGATATGCTGAAGCATTTCAAACCAAATTTCTCATTTCTCACCATCTCAACACTGTTCCTAAAAAACATAGCCCAGTGTACACCCATGAATAGTAGCGTCATGGGTCATTGCAACCTTCAACTTCTCACAGACATTCATTTTACAATTCCATATATCTCATCTTATAATCTCTAGCCCATAATGAGTTTTGTTAGACAGTACATAGATCTAGTGGTGTAAAGGAAACAAAAAAGTGAGCAAAACCCTATTTGTTTGCTTTAGATGTCGAAGGCAATCTGAAATAAACCTCAAGAAGGAAGTGCTGGAAATCAGAAGTTAGGAACGAGGTGTTTCAAAGTGAAGGCAGCAATTGAGCTCCTATGGAAGTATTGAAACACACCCCTGGTAAAACTTCAAACTGAAAAAAGGAAACTGAACGAGGAAAATGATAACACCAATGTGGACTTACTGTGCATGATGTGGCAAAATATAGTGACATGCATCCTGTCGCATCAATCTCTACTCAACACATTCTTTTATGTCAATATGCATCACGTTTTGCAAAAGAATAACAAATTCTTGCTGTGAGGTTGTGTTAGAATACACGTTGGCATGGCCCTAAATAGAGTAATTGACATAATAGACATCGAGTGGCAGAAAATTCATCTCTCTGAATACCAATATTGTGTACAGATTTCATAGAGACATCCTTACACTTCCAAGGAAGTAACTTCAAACATACTTCTACGACAAAGAACGGCCCCTTTTTGCTAGAGGGGTGACCATCACGCTGCAACACTCCCTGGGCATAAAACACAGAAGTTCACATGCAAATTGCAAAAGCCCCGCCCTTTTGGCATGACATAGAGGCTCTAACAATCATGGCATAGAACTAGGAGGTTGACATGCAGATTGCCGAAGCTCCACCTTTTGTTCGTCTAATGGTTTGAAGGCCATGGGAATAAACTTGACATATGCGCGCATAGAGTATCTCTCTAATGAGTCATAATACATAAATCTTAATGGAAATTCACAATCAAAATCTCCAGGATAAGCAAGCAAGGATCATGAAAAGAAAAACCATGAAACAAAAGAGGACTACTTAATTCTTCAATTCAAGTGAGGTATTAGAATAGCCTTAAAGTAGAACATTGCAGAACCTTAGAACATCTTTATAAAACTCTTCAAAAATTAACACCCAAAATGTAATCTGGTATCTAGTAGACGATCTGAAGGATAGATTTTGAGGCGTGCCACAAGAGACCTTTCAAACATTCTTTAAAGAATGTAAAACGTATTACCAACGAAAGATAAAAGGTTATAACACCAGAAAACAAGAAAAGTGAAAAGTGAAACAATCAGTTATTATTTTAGCATTTGAAGGTTCTCTAAAGGCTGAGCTAGTGTTTATCGTTCAACTGGTGCACATAAATCAAGACTAAACCGCCGAATTTTCTGAATTTTTCCATTTGAAGGTTCTGCTCAATATCCTCTTATGAAGTAATTGATGGATGAATCCCAAAAGGGTGAGATTCCAACTAAAAGAACAATCTAAATATACAGTTGTCATAATTCCATGTATACCCCGTTCTGCTATAGTCCCACTCTTACCCAAGCCAGCAAATATTCCAAGGGAGATTAAAACACAATTCACCAATTTAATTTTTAGTCTGAAGACCAACTAATTGAAAATTAGGTTGAGTTGAGCCATGCCAGTATTTTCCTCATCTGATCTTTAAAGGATTCTAGAAGCATAAAATGGCGAATAAACAAAGCAAGAGCTTTGGGCTGAAAAATGTACACAAAATGCCTACACAGTCAAATAGAAAAAGGGGTGAAAGGAAAAGGACTCTTACCAACATAAATGCCCTCCTTTGTCTCATTCGTTTTTTCTCATTCCTTCTTTTGACACTGCCCTCGTTGGGTTGGTTGGGAAGTATGGGTTCACCAGGCACGTATTTAACCCAAGCATATGGACCTGCATTTTTCCAGGGCAAGATCAACTGCATTAGGTTTTAACACTGCCATTGCATTCTCAATATTTCAACAACAAAATCCAACGCAGTATTTAGGTATTATTAGTTTGGGTTTATTTCAGATGAACCAACACTGCCAAAAAAAAAAAATACTCACTTTGCTTATAGAGGATGTTTTACCCGATCGACTCTCAGTTTGCGTGTCAGTTTATATAAAATAAAAAATAAAAAATAAAAAACTATTAACACAGAAAACCCTCTCTCCACCATTTAAGTCAGCAAGGGTTGTGGTCTTTTATGTGGGTGAGAAAGAAAGGATTGGGTTTTCACACGATCATGTTAGTCAAAAAGTAAAATATCCGAGATACGGATATGAATGACATTTTCTTTTTCGACATTTGA
Organism: Gaultheria prostrata; assembly: GCA_036023075.1. Classification (NCBI taxonomy): domain Eukaryota; kingdom Viridiplantae; phylum Streptophyta; class Magnoliopsida; order Ericales; family Ericaceae; genus Gaultheria; species Gaultheria prostrata. The sequence continues at coordinate 15,989 of JAXBDA010007191.1, forward strand.
ATTTAATGAGCAATCCCGTTGTTTCTTAGAAAACATAACCATTTGTTTCTCATGAATTCCCAACATATTTGTTAAGAAACAAAACCGGATGAAATAAAAAAAATTCCTTTCCCCGACATTTCTCACCCTTCCCACAATTTCTCACCTCATTTGCAATCCGAACACGTGATAGAAATCTTTTTTTCTCATCATTCCTAACCAAATCACTAATACCGAACACGAAGAGATCATCAAATAAAAATCAACTCTGATTCAATGACAACAGAAACCCTAAATAAATTCTTTACAAGTCATAATCAACTTCACAATCATCAATAGACAGGACATTCAGCAAAACAGTAGACTAGTAAACACACACAAGTATGTATGATTACAAACAAGGGTTGAGATAGACGAACCGGGGGGTCTCAAGGTGGCCCTTTTCCTGCGAGGTTTATCGCTCGGTCTTCGCTTAGGAAGTCGAGTGTCTGTTAAGCTGTGGAAAGCACTCGATACAATCGGGATCCATGTAGTATCCCGGTGCAGCGGACAGCCGCCAATCGGAGAGCGAGCAGCAGCCGGAGTCCTTGAAAGAGAGAGAGAAGACCTGGTGCAGTGGGGTGATAGTAGGGTTCGGGAAACGGGGCGAAGGATGGATCTTAGGGCTCCGAAACCCATGATTTGTCTTTCTGATTGATTCAATTCAATTGAACAAGAACAAGCAGCTAAAGAGAGAGGAAGCGGAGAAGCGTGACTGCAGCCCTTCGAAACGACGAGGCCTAGTGTCATCAAAACAAACAAAAAAAAAAAAAATTGGGTACACGCCGGTTCGTAGAAACCGGTACCTCGAACTTCAAATACCGTTCCGGCTTCAATACTGGCTGGTTCCGGAAATTCCGGCCGGTCTCGAATGAGACGGCGGTAACCTTGTTTCCGTCCGGTACCCTTTTCTGCTCCGACTGGACTGGTTTATGGAGGGTGGGCCCACAATGATGTGATCTTTATGGAGGATGGGTAAAAATAATAGATAGTTTAGATGGTGTTTGAACTTTTTACTTCTTTGGATTGAAAAATGATTAAGTGCGAGCGTGCCAGAGAAAAATTATATATCTTCTCTCTCAGATTATGTTTGGAAACCCACAACTAATCAGACGATTGTGGATAAATGGTTCAATTACCTCAACTAAATGGATTTTTCTTTCAAAATGAAAGAATACAAACTAATTTACTTAGAAAATCAAAGAACAATAAAGAAACAAGATACTTTGATTAACAAATCAAAAGTAAACTTACTTCGAAATCTTCTTCAACTTCAAACAGAACAACAAGAAGTACTTCTAACACTAGATGATTACAACAATTAACTCCTAAAAATTACTTTCCTAAACTACTTTGAACTGAGTTCGAATTCCTAAAACTACAATCCTAACTGCCAAAGAACAAACCAAACATCATTTTTTTATTGTTGTTTGTTGAAGATTTGTCTGGGGTTCTTCATTCTTCAATTCTTTATAGACCTTGCTTGCAGTTTGAACTTCCCGCCTGGTTCCTTGGCTTCGAACTTCATCATTGCACTTCAAAAGTTTGTTGCTTCCCTCCTGAAAGAGTTTGAATTTGAATCTGTACGGTTACCTATTCAAATCTCATTTTGCACATGATTAATATCAAATATAACTTCTTTTTCACGATCTAATCTGATTCATATATGATTTCTTCAATCATTAACTGCTCAATCTTACACGTGTACTTCATCAACTGTTTAACTGCCAATTCTTACACGTGTATTTCACCAACTGCCAATTGTCCAATCTTACACGTGTAACAATACAAATTTCACGTCTTTTGGCAGTTTATAATGTGGCTTCAAAGCCCTTTTTCATTTGTCTTTAAATTATTTTCTGGCTATAACTGTCAATAACTACCTCTTAATTTAAAGGATAAAACGATATCGTATTAATCTTCTTATAAACACTATTATCCAATACTTCCTATTAACAATATATTGCCAACGTTTGGCATTATTGTCTACGTGTCAATTAATTACTGGATGTGTTAATTTTAAATGTAAACAGATGGGTATTAAAAACTGTCAAAAGACAAGATTGCCCTTGTGCATGCCTTATTACATTTATGCATTAATTAACCGAGTGAACTTAATTTAATTCTTTGTAATTTACATAACTATAATGTTAGCTTAATTCTTTGTAATTTACATAACGATAATGTTATCTCATGCTTGCATCCAAAGATTGTATCTCAAAGTGCCTAACCCCAAGCGTAGGGCTATGAAATCGTTTGCAAGTATATAACTCGGTAAGTCCGAGGTCGAATCCACAGGGAAAGGTTTTATGGAGAGAAGA
>JAXBDA010007192.1:0-18325 GCA_036023075.1 Gaultheria prostrata
CCATCCCGGACCCACTCTGCCCCTCCACCACCAGTCACACCAATCACTACCCCCCCCCCAACCACCACCACCACCACTTCGCCACTCCCACCACAACCCCCACCATTGCCACCACAACACCACTACCACCACTACTCCCACTATCACTCCGCCCCCACCACCCCCACCACTACCCCACTCCCACCACAACTACCACCACCACTGCCGCCATTTTGGCCCTTTTTTTTTTATACTTCACCCATCATTCAAATACTTCCATGATAAAATTCTCACTCCTACAGCAAAATTCTCATGCAGGATAGAAACAAAACAATTGACGAGCCTCAGCCCAAAAGAACTAGCACGTTCAAGAAACCGGTAACAAATCCATAAATCAGGATTGGTCCGTAAAATTACAAAAGGGTATATAATAACTTGGTTCTTGACAGAATTTTGCGAAATGAGAATTCTCCATGAAGCAGGGTATAGAAAATGGATGCTAACGGGTGCTTCTTTTAATGTAGCTTGCAATAACTTATCCGAATGTTGGAAACCATCTAGTGAGATCTTTACTTGTATGTCAACAATAGATGCCCAAAAAGATTGTTACGTCGCCATGTGCCTGAATATTCAGACTGACATTTTCACTGGAGACAAATAAAAAGAACCTTATGTATATATGAAGAACAGTTTATGTTACAGTACCAAAAGAACCCAAAGGAAAAAAAGATATAGCACTATAGCATAAAGATACTGCTGTAATGGTTAAAAATATACTTAACAGACAACATTAAACAAGTCGAAAATCCGCTTGGAGAAGTCATCTACAGGACTACTGGTCTCAAAAGGAAATTAAGGAGTGGTTGGCTTCCGAATGAATTCTAGTTGTAGCTGCAAAAACTGCTAGATCATGTGTCCCAGTGATCATTCTTGTTTGGGCACAAGTTGATGGAGCAAACATGTAAAGACTGTTAGAATGAGTATAGAACCATGGTGCTGCTACTGCTGTGATGGAGGCAATGTTCTTTAGCTGCCGAAAGAATAGATATTTGTTTCTTTTGAAAGTGAAAGAAAAAGGTTCAAAATTAGCAGAAACGTAAAGATGCAGGTGGGAATTTGAAATAGCCTATCTGGCTGCATCATTTGTGCAAGCAATAGCAGCACAATCACTTTCGTCTCATCCATTCTCGGAAGTATGACTGCATCTTATCTCGATGTTGACAGTAGGAATTATCTTGTGAGGCCTAATAAACTGGAAAAACTGGAAATGGCATTGTGATTACCAGTCAGAATGATGTTGTCAGGGATGGGTACACACTCTTGAAGAAAATTTCAGAATTAAACCTGTACAAACACTCGAAGTTCTGTGAAGCTGGAGTGTTTGCTGAATGGAACTCCTGCAGAAAAAACAATGCAAGTGTTAGGTTGTTCTCGATAACTAGACTGTCGAAAAGAGTTTTGAAAATCAAGCCGGGTGTGGCCAAAACTCAACTTTTAGCATCATCATATGATTGATACGAGAATTTGCAAAATGGACAGTACTACAGTGATTAATTCATAAGAGAGACTAAATTTTGGTTTTCGCGGGCGTGGAGCAATAATGTCCCATTTGTTAATCAGGTATCAGCCAAAAAAATCTAATTCTCTGACCGTAAATTGCAAAAGTTAGGCAACAAAAACTTGTAGGGCAATTCCTCACCTGTACTTTGGACTGCAGTATGTTGTATCTAGATAAAGCACATTAACCCTTTGGTTTACGAGAAGGGGATAAGTATGCATTGCATGAGTTTACTAGCTCTGAAGTCTCCAGTGTGCAAATAACATCGTCCATTAGGAAGACAGAAGTGAATAAGAGCGGCACCGGGGCAGTGATTAGCTTCTAGCATTGTCACTTTGATTCCCTCGATGACATAGTCAATACCTAATTCCAAAGGATGGATGAACCTGCAAAAGAGCACCATTGAAAGCAAATATCCACTGCACGTTTAAGCATCAAGAATAAATTGAAAGGGAAAACAAGTATGACATTGTTATGAAGATAGATGATGCAAAATGTGTAATGTACAACTCAACTACGTGACGCTGAAGTAGTTGGTCACGTTGGGTTAACATATAGGAACAGTCTGTCTGACCAGGCGAGCAGTGAGAGTGGTGCAGTAGATAGGGCCATGTGACCATCCCTTGCTCAAGCCACCATAATGATCAGCGTGGAAGTGGCTGAGGATATATGCCTTGCAACCTTCAATTCAACCATAACGGAATGCATCTACAGTGAATGGTGTCCCTGTTGATTGTCGAATAAGAGCAAAATAGCATGTAATGTGTTCTACTGCAGGAGAAAATGCAACCAACGACATGTTAGTATCATCTTGCAGTATGTTTGTTTTCCCCTTGCATTTTTAAAGCCTCCTGAATGACAGGTGTTCAAAAGACCAGAAGTTCGCCATCATTGGATAAACTCTTGCATTTTCTATGGTCAATGGCTCTTGGAATGTAAATGGCAATTATTGCCAAATGTATTTCGAAGGCTCCCGAAGATGTAGAACCCAAAAGGGTGACTTCGATGTGTCTGTATTCTGTTATTGACCTGATGCTGAATCAGTATTTTCAACGGGGAAAACTACCAAAAAAATTGTCAAAAACTTGAGTGCTATGGGAGCATCAAGTACTTCTACTTACAGAATCACAGACAGTCCTGGACTTGAGTTAAGATACCCTCGTGTGATGATGTCTGATAGGACTCAAAATGAAACCCACTTCGTCCAAACCATTGATTTTGTAAGCCTTGATGGGTACACCGTACATCATCCATGTAAAAAAACTGGTGGAATAGACATTGGTATGCAGTTGAACGACAGTCTTCAGAAAAATGGAAGGTTAGAGTTCGACAGTACCTTGCTCTTAAACTAACTATGGTCCAACCAAGTCTTATCATTGTCCAATCAGGCTAACTTTTTAAACGGATGATTTACACATCGTGGTTCACAAAAAAAAATGGTTCAGACCGTCAAATGGAATTGCGTTGGTTCCATTTTGCATCACATGAGAGGATCCTTACTCGGTATATCAGCACGGACTCAATGGAAGTCCGATGCTAAGACACTGAGAAGGCCTATAGTTATCAAAACAAGAGCTATGGACTGTGGAGTGTTACACTTGACATATTGCTTGGTTATCCACATATAATAGCCTAGGGTTGAAATGCCCAAATCTAACTACTTCAAGTGGTGCAAATACAACAGAAAATGGGGAAATCAAGAAACAAACCTGGGATTTTATTGTAGAATGGACAAACACGAGGCTGCCGTCTATCGGCAACACCACCAGAACTACTTGCAATACTAGTCCTACCACTTACAATCCTATTAGTAATCTTTCTATTTGCCCCAATGTTATCATTGGCGGAGTTTGATTTCAATCCGAAATCGCCACATGAACCATCAGATAACAAATCCTTCATCTTCTTATTTGGGTAAGAAAATGAAGAATTAGACCCATTATCATAGTGTAAAAAGGAAGAAACAATTTTTCAACTCATCAATTGAATACATTTAGAAAAAGATTTGGTGAACATAAGCACCAGAAACTTGTTTAAAATTGAATAGTAAAAAGGCAGGCATAACAGAGAGATGAATTCACATTCTCAACCTCTTTCACATGGTCCTCATGAATCAAATAAACCACTTCAAAACCGCGCACTATCAAACATGAAGCAAAAATGTCATATAATCAAGTCTCCTCTTCCATAAAGGAGTGACATGGAGAATTTCGATCGTAATTACTCACCTTCTTCATCGTCGGCAAACTCAGGGAGAAGCCTTCCATCTTCTCCGCACCGTCGTAATTACGATCGACGTCGGAGAGGAATGGTACTCACCGCACCGTCGACGACGTCCGTTGGAAACGTAAGAGATTATGTTGAAACCGGTTATTATGGTTTTAATTCAGTACAAACAAATCTATTTTATGGAATATAAATTCATTAAGATTAATTACTAATTCATTTTCAATTAATGCAAAAATTTTACATGATGTGTATTTTTCTGCGCTCTACAATATGATTGTCTCAGATCATTAAAATATTATTGATATAGATAGAAAACGTACTTAAAGTCTCCTAAGAGTCGTTGATATGGAAAAGAATATGATTCAATGTTTCCGAACCCATTTTAAGAAGTAGAAATTCACTTAGATTAAGTACGAAATTTTATTTTATTTACAAGATATTTATAGATCATTTGTGTTATAATAATTTTTACAAGAAGAATGTCTGGGATCATTAAATAATGGTTGATGTAGGTAGAAATTCTCCTCGTAGTACTCAAAAGTTTTTAGAACTAAAATATGTACTCAAACCACGTCGTTGTTATTGGCATGACACAGGTGCAACCTGTGTCATGACGTGGAAAATAAAAGAAAAAACAAAATTCCAAACGACGTCGTTGTTATTTTATGACACAGATGCAACCTGTGTCATGACGTGGAAAATAAAAAAACAAAATTCCAAACGACGTCGTTGTCGTGGAAAATAAAAAAAACAAAATTCCAGATTACTTTCACCCGTTCCCCTCTCTCGTTGGAATGTTGGATGCAGAGAACAGATTAGGGTGTGAGAAGACGACGACGAAGACCGCCACCACCGTCGCGTACCACTCCGACGAAGAAGACGCTTCCACTTCTTGAACTCCGACGAGCTTCGAACCATACGCAACGAAGGTCTCTCTCTCTCCTCATTCCAATCTTAACGAGGTCTGCTTTGCGTGCCATGGAAATTTAGCAGCGCACAAAATTTGTAAAACACTTAAAACATTGTTTTGTGTTTTGAAGTAAAGGTAACAACCTAAAAGCCATTTTTGTAGACCTCAAAAACCCATTTTAGCTTACTTTTGTTGTTTATAGACCTCAATCAGGGTATTAAGTCACATATGTAAGCTATTCAAAAATCATAGTAAATTGGATCAGATTCTTGATCCAAATGCCATTATTGAGTCAGAAAACTTGTTTGACTGCTTTGGATAAACTTGTGGACGTGTAATTTCTTGAGCAGCTAGCTTGCAGTCACGAACTTCCATGGGTGTCGGTCGCTACCGCGCTCTGGCCATCATTTTCCAAGTTCTTTCTATAGAATTTTTCAATTTCGGTTTATTATCCGGACCCATTTCCATCTTTTTAGAGAGGAGATCAAGTGGCAGATATTATGCTTGTGTTGGGTTCTATTCCAGGGCAATAGCGCCTTCATTCTTAATCCTTTGTCAATTGGACAGTAGTGAAGAGCTTATCTTTTTACTTTTCATGAAGATGTTTTTTGCTGTGGAAAGAAAAGACCTGTATCGGACACCCTAGCCAGTGTACTTTTTGAATTGAATTAACCATTTAATATGTGTGGACCTCTTATACTACATATGAAATGCCCCAAGGCAGAATTGACAATGTAATTAGTGTGGACCTCTTGTATTATGTATGAATGCCCCAAAGGCACTTTGGAAAAATTATTTATCCAAGAAAATAAAAGATACTCAATAAACAAATTTGAATATTTTGGCGTATCCTGGAGTCTTTGAGATGGAAAATGGATGAAGTGGACACTTGGAGATATAGCCGCGCCTAGTACACTTACCCGTACCTAAGTCCATGTATCATAGGCTAGGGTGTATGATGGCTTGGAGAAAAACCAAGTGTTCGGAAAATCTAACCAGAACATACTGAATTGAAAGAAAGAAAGATGCCTTTTTGGTATCAGTCCTAACAAAATAAAGATTCCTGTTGTGTGGAAACAGACAAGACCATGCCTCTAGTAAATACAAGTGTATAGGACGGAAGGGATCTTCTTAAAGCACATTATACCTTTCCATTTCCTCGCCACGATAAATCACCGGATCACCAGGGACAATATATCCTTCCTAGCCCCCAGATACTCCTACAACTTGATCCCGGATAGGTATCAAAACCTCCCCACAGAATCTTTCCATTGCTGCAAGTTTTTTTTTGCCAAGCAAAGAATTTATTAATCTTTGAAAGGGGTATTTCTCAGCGACTTTTTTCCCCGTGATTGTTTTGGAGTTAGTTTCTTGTCTCCTTTGTTTCTCCCAGTTGTTTTTTGGGCCTGTAACTTGAGTAAGGACTAGATCCTTATGGTTTGCTTTTGTTTGTGCTTAATGGAAATCGTAATTTCAAAAAAACAAAAAAAAACTTGATCCCGGATAAGAAGGCACTGTAACTGCAGTTCTAGTAATTCACAGGCCCTTTGGTGAGAAAGGGAGTTAAAAGAAAGGGTGTTGGTTTCTCACCAAGGGTCTCACTAGTGATGAGATTTCATGAGAAACATAATGGACCAATAAAGATTCATCTTTCTATTTATTTCTAACCCTTTCTCACCATCCAAAAGAGCAAGTGTCAAGTGTTTCAAGTTTCTAAACATCCCCACCCTGTGGGCAATGGTGGGATACCTTTCACAATTCACATAACTTGTGGGAGAAGAGAATACGCGAAAGAGTTGAAGGGTTCTTTGAATACGGGTACATACTGAAGCTAACACAAGTTCATGGATATGGTGTTACACGGTCTTGGGTAGAGCTCAACCCCAAAAGCTAGCTCATGAAGTGAGGGTGCCCTCATGCTTATATACTTTATATTACTTTGGTAACAGGCGATGTGGGACTTCGCTTCACACCCTTCCTCACGCGGCGTGCTCACTCGGCAGCACCTGCCGCATGCAGGCTAGTGACACGCACCCTACCCATCTCTGATACCATGTTACACGGTCTTAGGTAGAACTCAACCCTAAAAGCTAGCTCGTGAGGTGAGGGTGCCCTCACGCTTATATACTTTATATTACTTTGGTAACCTGGCGATGTGGGATTGCGCTTCACCTAAGGTCCTCCTCATACTCAACGTTGGGATACATTTCACACATATTCTGCTAAAATAAAGTTGATTGTAGGCTGGAAGATGTGTTGTATAAGCCCCGATCAGTGTAAAGTTGGTGCTTGCATGATAGCCTTACAGCTGTATACATTTCCTGTCGGAGTGAGGAAAGTAGTGATTGCTATTGTGTAATAAGTTCAAGCAGTAGCTAGCATATTATTTTGGACTATGAATTGTCATATAGTGGTTTTTTTTTTGCTCAGTAATTGTCATGTAGTGTTGTGCATATTAGCATTGGAATCAACTTTTGCCTCATGAGTTCTTTGTATGCGGACATGAAGGATGCCGAACAACTTAGAATTTTACCATATGTGCCAAATAATTCATAGAAGATAACTCAGCGTCTTCTTTCCGTTGTTGGCATGTAGATGTCAAATTTGAATTCTTAGAAGAGAAGCCAGTTTTAGGCTGTTTCCTCCCCTCCCTACATGAATTCCAAGAATCTGAGGGTGAACTTGTCCTACCTTGCTGATGTGGGGGTTTCAAATCTCAATTCATCATCGTACTTTGGAGGCTTGTGTAGACAGTGGATAAACATATGATACTGTTGATTATTGCGTTTACAGTAATTGAATTTGTGTGGAAATGGTGACTGTGGATATATCAATGCGTTTGGTGTTAATCTCTTGTCTGATCAAAACATTTTCAGCTTTAGGACTACAGTGTCGGTTGCGTGTGTGGTTTTTGGATTACTCGTGAATCACGAGTAAAGTCGTATGTGAACCAATTTAGTGGTTTGCCTTTTCTCGCCTGTGAGGTTAACCATTAAGTTGTATATGTTTTACTACCCAATGGTGACACGGAACCATATCTTGCCTTGATCCTTTGGCATCGAAACTCTTGGCCTCGTTAGTAATTGAAAAGTTGAATGGTTGCATTGCATTGTTGCTAGTAGCCATGTGATAACAATACCGACAGTAAATGTATTACCGGTATAAACTGCAGAAAGAACGTAGGACTGGAGGTTGGTGATTTTCTGCTATATGGTAACTTAAAGACTAGGGATTTTATCCTCAGACAACATCCGTTAACATGCTAAAGTTTTTGACTTTTGTAGAACCATGTGTAGATTATTCACTGATACAGTCGACTGTTTGATATCAACAGCCTTTTTGTATTTCTATTTGTAATTGCTTGATCCTATTTTTTGGTTGATCCTATTTTTAATCAGCTGTGACCTCTACAAGCCCACCTCTTGGTATCCTTTCCTTTGTTAGGATTGAAATCAACAATCCGAGTTTATTTGAGTAATGGTATCACTAACTTAACATCTTTTTTATGCTTGGAAAGAACAGGTTGCATGCGCAAGCGCTGACACTTGCTATGTTAGCTGGGGCTGCTCTTGTGAGGTACTACGACCACAGAACCGGAGCAAAGCAAGAACGCGTTGCTAAGTTACTCAATCCAGATGGACATTCACAGAAAAGATGAGGCCGTGATTTCACAGAATAGATTTCAAATACTAACTTTTCATCTTTGAACTCCAGGAGGATTGGTTGATGGCGTAGTGCGCTCTTCTGTTGACTTTACTTTCTTTGCTTTTAAAAGTCTAAATGTAGAAATCACGATCTTCTGATGAGGTGAATGGTCGGATGGAGCTGATTTTTGAACTAGTTTCATTGTCAAACTATTTCTCAAGGTTCTTGTGTTTTTCATTGGGGATGGTTGGCAGAAATGTACTGTCATGCCTCTGGTAATTCTACTGTAATGTCTTCAAGTTGTTTGCTTAGCTTTCTGACCCATTGTCTTTTAAATTTGATTTGATTTTTTTTTTTTTGGGTAAGTTAAAGTTTTATTGAACAAACCAGAATTTTACAGGTGCTAAACTAGAAAACAACAAAACAAAATCAACACCTAGGAGCAGACACCTTACAACTGAGAGCCTGATTTCTGCAAATTAACCTATTTTCATCAGAACTCTGAATGGACCTCCAGGAATTAATCAGGGCTCTCACTTCGTTTTCAATTCTGAAATCCAACTGATTTCTGCAAATTAACCTATTTTCATCCATTGTATAACAAGCCAAGCCATGATGTTTAAACCAAACAACTTTAAACCAAGCCACTTTTGGACCAGAGGCTCGCAAATTATTCCATGCGGATTGCACAGAGTAAGTCTTGTTAGCAGTGAGAGTTCAAAGAACTGAATCCTCTTGATGCAAACTAGGAAGGAAAGTACTACGAGTATGGGCAATAATATCCCTAACAACAGGATTTCGACTCCTAGGCCACCTCCAACCATTAGGCCCTACAATGGAAGCCACTTTGGCAGTATGGATCTGTCCAGATTAAACAAGACTCTGTCACCATACCTACGGATGAAGGAACCAAGACTGTGCCCATTGTCAAGCCACAGAAACGTAGAAGCCCCATTACCAATCACATATTAAATCCAGGTTTGCACAAGAGGATGAAGATTCAGAAGCTTCCTAATGGACCAAGACACATTAGGAGGAACCTTCATAAACCAGAAGCTATGATTCTTGATAACATAAGAGTGAACCCATCGAACCCTTAAGGTATCAGCCTCTTTACCTCTTTACCTTCTAGAATTGATGCATAACAAGATTTAGCAAGGGTGTATCTTGTTAGGTTTTACCGTTAGGGAGCCTCTGTACTAAACAGTCATTTTATTTTGTACCAGACCAAGTGATTCAGTTAATCTCATTTCCGTGCAAGGAAGATCATTCCTGCAACTTTTTTGGAAGGAAGACTGATTATGGGAGGAACCATAGTTCCCCACCTCCATCTCCAACACCTCCATTGCCAATCAAAGCGACATCAAGAGCCTTTCGTTTTGCTAAAATGACCAAGTGTGGAAGGACCTCAAGTCCACCGCCTCCATCTCTGACATCAGCACCACCGACTAAAGAAATAGCAACTGAGATAGGAGGCTATGGCAGGGCTGTCAGTCCATCACCTCCATCTCCAACATCAGCACAACCGACAAGAGAGGTATCTTTGACGTTGGCCGGGGATGGCAGTGCAGCCAGTCCACCGCCTCCCTTTAATGCTAGACTAGCTGCTAGTAGCTGGTTAAATACTATCTCCAATCCTAGAGTTCAATATCCAACTCAATCTCACCCTTATGAAAGAAACCCATACAAATTGCCAAAAATAGTTTCAAGAATATCTGGGGGATCCATTCTAAGAATCTAGCCACTTCGGTGTCACTAAGTCATATTGCACTTCTAACACATCGTGCATGATGACTAACTTGAATTGAATTACTTGAAAGTTTGAAACACAACTCGATAATTCCAATTTAACACAACCAAATCGATATAGCATAACCTTCTCCTAAAGGTGATAAAATGAGCTTGGATTCCCTATTAAATAGAGAACAAGTAAGCAACATCCAAATACTGGTCAATGTAATAATAACTTGACATCGAGTAAGTTAGTTACCCTCTGGTTTGCAATACAATTTGCGATATCTCTAGCCCCCTCCAATCATCATGGGAATAATTTTAGATGAATAAAACCAGTTCATACATCCGAAAAGGAAAACCAACCAAATTACCCAATCCAAGTTGGAGGCTTCAATAATTCTTATGCCAATTGAACAAACATGTTTTAACTAAGCACACCACAAAGAGGCAGATAGACAGAATCCAACTTTAGTAGCGCGTCTTTATAATATTATAAGTAAGACACATGAAAAGAAACCAACCAAATCAACCAAGAAAAATGAAAGAATTGATATCACAAACATGCAGCAGCATACTATAGATTCAGTATTAATCAGTGACTCAGACTTGGAAGGGCCACGGCCAGTTCTTCATATCCTTCTCCTCCACCTGTTGCACCTTTGCACTCCTCTTAGACACATCCCCACCTTCCACATATGCATAGTACTTGAGGAAAAATGCAAGAGTCAGAACCACCCACTCCAAGCAGAATATCAACACACACAACCCACCCTGCCAATTTCAGTATCACTGCTCCATCTTCTTCCCTAACATAAGACTTCAAATTTCCAAGAAAATTACTGGTACTGGAGAAGATGAGCACTGAAACAGAGCCTTGGAAAATCGCGGTCAAGACGGTGGCAACCATGTGGGCACCGTACCACTTGCCTGCACCGGAGGAGGTGGCGGCGCAGCTGGAGACAGCACCGGCGATGGTGAGAATGTGGAGGAAGAATCCACAGAGGGAAGGGATGAGGTGGAGAGATAGAGTGAGGAAGATGCAACTTGAGGCTGCGCCCAAGAGGATGTAGTTGCGGAATGAAGTGAGCTTTTTGGTTAAAAAACCTGCTTCAAGCCTTCAGCCAAATAGGGTCCAACTGATCCGTTAGATGGACTCGGCCTCTCATCTGCAATTAAGTGTATTTTTCCAACTTCATCAGCAGCAGCCTATTAAACATCGGAAAGCAATCCAGTGACAGATCTAGCAGACAAAAATCCCCTAGAAAACTTTGCCTGAATCACAAGTCAGCTGCAATGTCACTAATTCCTGCAGTTCAAGTTTACAGGCAGTCAGAGAACAGCATTTTGCAAGGCCATTAATGAGCTTTAAGGAGCATTTTTCTGCAATGTCTTGAGAAGGTTATTATCAGTCAATTCCAAACACAGTACAAGACCATATGATATTAAATAACTAAATCCTAAGTGTGAAAACACATCTCAGTTTCTTTCAACAAAAAATGATTTTCGGAAATAACATTTTACTCAGTTTCCAACGTTTGGTTCCACAAAAAGTGAGGAAAAATGTTTTATATGGGAAATTTTTTACATTCAGAGTCTAAAAAATGATTCGATATTTCAATTTTTGTAGGTTAATTTTGGACGAGTTACTCAATTAGCATGGCGGCGAGATCCACAGGCTTTGAGTCACGTAGATCGCTCCTTTGTGCTGAATTGCTTTTTGATATTCAGTTCATTCAGCCACTTTCAACTATAGAATATTTTTCAAACTGCAACCAGACGCCTGGAAATTTATTAGGAAGTACAGTTTCTTTGTAAAATAATTCTTTACCTGAAAAACATTTTCTGGCCAAAAAGAAAATCTTTCATCACAAAACAAAAGAGCCTTCATTTCAGCACCTTAAACAAAATTGAACAGGGAGGAAGAAAACTCATCGAACACAGAATTCTATGGAATAACTGGAAACATCTTGACCCATGATTTACCTTCTCATAAGTAATAAGAGAACCGGGATGATGGAGGTTGGGAAAAACTACACAGTTTGTGCTATTGCATCAGCAAGACCACCAGTGCCTTGTTCTTCAATAACCTTTTGTGTAGCTGCTTGCTCAGCCGACGACTCCAAAGCGTCTTCAACAGATGGAGGACTAATGAATTCAATTTTGCAACTGATATCATGCTCAAGAGATCCGAGTCCTGATTGTTCTCCTCTGGCTACTGGTGAACATCAGAATCGTTGTGCCTTCTTTCCTGCACATCCAGTGCGACCAGAGCGATGCACAAAAGTCTCTGGATCATTGGGTAGCTCATAGTGGACAATCTAGATGAAAAGAGGACCAGACTTAATAAGATGCGGAAATATATTTGACGAAGTGCTCAAAACAAATTAAATCCTAAATGTGAAGTTATGCAGACAGATTTCAGATCAACTAAGCAAGCATATCCAAATGACCTTAAACATGGAACAAAAGTAAGAACCCTCAAACATAAGCTTCACGCAAGGTATACAAACAGAGCCCAAGTTTCTGCATGGGATGATTTAAAATAGTTAGGGACATAAAATCAGCTAAAAGTCAGTTAATACAAAGATTTGATGTTAATACCAAGATATGTGACACATTTTAAGCAGAAAAATAGCAAAATGTTTCAAAAACAAATCTTCCAAAGAGTTGCAATCATGGGGTTTGTCTCTAAAGCTATTTGAATGACTAGGCATGTACCAAAGCAAAGTTGGTTCGCCTAATGGTAAAAGAAAGAAAAGGAAAGAGCCAACTTCAGTACACAAACCAATGCATTAAAAGAATGCAAGCCGTCAATTCTATGGATCTTTAGTGCACAAGTATCCCCACTCCATATCCTACCTCCATCCTAAACATCTGCCCCCTCCACACAACCCTTTTTGCCTTCGTTTACACTGCCCATAAGTCCCAAAATTCCCTCTCCAACAAGGAAATGATCTTGGTTTGCTCATACTTCCGTTAGAGCGCCATTAGCATGAGACATGACAATAATTTTCTTCATGAGCGGCTGTTCTTAATACAACAATCAGACTTTGTTTCTCCAGGAAGAGAGTTAAAAAAAACCATGAAGAAACAAGGTTAGAATCCAACTTTTCTAGCTCAAGGTCCAACCTAGCTGCCACAGCCAAGGCAACTAGTTAATATCTTTTCATAGTTAGCCCGGTAAACCAGACAACCTGGAAATCCTTTTAAGGAAAACAAAAAGGCCTTGAACTGATTGCTAACGTTGGATGCATTTTTCACGAGTTGGATAAAAAGAAGAGAAGGGAAATCACCCATATTTTGCCTATTATGAACAGCACAACTCTTGAACGGAAGGGGCCAATATCTGGCTTCGTTCTCCCCCTCCTTGTTCCCAACCCTCGTCCAGGAACCTTCAACAAGAGGACGATTCTAAGAAATTTATTCTATCAAGTAAGGTTGAAAGAGAAAGCCCTCCATATTTCTAGCGGTTTCCCCCTTTCATCACCATGAGCACTGCTTCTTCCTCTAAGCCTAACTCGAGAGACATCTACCTCCTCTAACTTTCTCTGTTCTTAGGTTGAAGCAAGCATATCTTTCTTTTAATAATTATAGTCCTTGTGTAGATCTAAAACAACTGCTGCTGCCCCTCCCCTGGCCTTTTCCTGCTTTGATGTCTACCCCTTTCTTCAAAGGAAGGGTCTTAACTAATTACGTTTAGCATCCCTTTACGTTACTACCATGGAGACTATGCCTTCTCTTCAATAGGTGGTAGTAGTACTAGTTGGTCTTTTTCAGGCCAATCCACCAAGAAAGGAAGCAGCATACTAAACTGGACAAAGCAAATGGAGTCAACAAAAGAACCAATTCTTGCGAAATCTATCGATATTTGTAGCAAAATAATACAAGCATGATGCCATACTTACCCAACAACAATTTTCTTTCATTTGGCCAACTTTTGCGCGTGGACTTACTCTCAGATGTAGAATAACCTTTTCCAACCACAAAGTACGTGTTTCTTCAAAATGTTAATACTGTTGGCAATATTTAGCAGATTGGGTGGCAAATGCATGCAGCGAAAATGAGGCTTCACACGTCTCCTAATTCAAACCACAATTCTCAGCATCTCCCCTTTTCTTTTTTCATTTATTCAGTGCGTAACAAATGCAGAGCCTTCTTTACAGAAAACAAGAAATTTGATGTCTTCCACTTCCACACGTTTGCAAATCAAGCTTGCAATACAAGTATCTCCCTAGGTTTCAAATTTTCAATAAAATTGAGTGTTGGCATGATAAAAAAATAAGCAAATGATCTGACAGCAACACATACGAATCAAAAACAAAGAAAAAAGATTTGTGATCACTTACAAAATCAACATTTGCGATATCAAGACCATGAGCTGCAATGTCCTTTCCTAAACCCATTTAACGTTCTCTCTCTGTTGTTGTGATATGTCACCATGTAATGCCTCTGAAGCAATGCTATTCGTTAATGCCATTGAGACTTCATCTGCATCACGTTTTGTCTGTGTGAAAACAATGGCCTTCCACCCTTTGCATAGACCTGAAAATCATTGAAATAGTTAAAGCTACAATTTGTCGATGAGCTTCTATTTACTCAAACAAGAGAAAAAAATTTCAGTGATTCATACTGCTAATTCCTACCGTTACAAGATCCCCAAGGATAGTACGCTTTGAAGTTGTGGTGGTCAGTAAAGCATAGAGCTTGATTCCCTCTGCCAGTTTTTTCATCTGGGTCACCAACCTATGGAGAAAGGCAACAACCTTCAAAACCATCCTCCTTCTGCTGACCTGTTTAGTTGTATTCTCCGTATTCCAAACAAATACAGCAGGTGCAGCTATTGTCCTAATTGTGATTTGGATGTCATGGTTATGGGCAAAATCAGCTGAGTCGAAATAAATATATATAGGCATTTGTACATCGCGCTGATTACTAACTTGAATTGAATTACTTGAAAGTTTGAAACACAACTCGATAATTCCAGTTAAACACAACCAAATCCATATAGCATAATCCTTTCTTAAAGGAGATAAAAATGAGCTTGGATTTCTTACTAAATAGAGAACAAATAAGCAACATCCAAATGCTTGTCTATGCAATAACTTGACGTCGAGTAAGTTAGTTACCCTCCAATCATCATGGGGAAACTTGTATGAGTACCTTCTTCTGATTCTTGTTCGATTTCCTCTGATTGATTCGTAAATCAAGTTTATACATTTGGAAAAAAGAAACAATTTTTCCAAATGTAAAAAGGAAATTAAAGAAACAATTTTTCATACATTTGGAAAAAGGTTTGGAGAATTACGACCTCACGTTCTTCTCGTCGGCAAACTCAGAGAGAAGCTTTCCATCTTCTTCAACTTTCATCCGACGATTCTGATCGGAGGGAGAGAGCTTCACCTCACCAAGACGTCGGTTTCCAGGGACACGCGAGAATATTATATTATGTTTAAACAGGTCATCATGGTTTTGATTCAATACAACAAAACCTATTTTAAGGAACACAATTCATTTAGATCAAGTACTAATTCATTTTCAATTAAAATAAATTTTTTTACATCATGTGTATTTTTTTGCGCTCTATATTATGAATGTCTCGGATCATTAAAATATCACTGATATAGATAGAAAACGTACTTAAAATCTCATAAGAATTGTTGATATGGGAGGAGATATGATTCAATGTATCTAAATCCATTTCAAGAAATAGAAATTTGTCTTGATTAAGTACAAAAATGTATTTTATTTACAAGATATTTCTACATCATATGTGTTATTATAATGTCTACAAGAAGAATGTTTTGGATCATTAAATAATAGTTGATGTAGGTAGAAATCGCCCTCGTAGTACCCAGAGTTCTTAGAACTAAAATGAATACGCGGACGACCCGTTGTTGTTGGCATGACACAGGTTCAACCTGTGTCATGACGTGGAAAATAAAATAAAAAACAAAATACGCAAACGACGTCGTTGTTGTTAATACGACACAGAGGTTCAACCTGTGTCATAATGTGGAAAATAAAAAAAAAAAAACAAAATTCCAAATTACTTTCACCCCTCTCGTTCGATACGGAGCACAGAGAAGAGGGTGTGAGAAGAAGACGACGAAGACCGCCACCACCACCACTGTCACGTACCACACCGACAAAGAAGACGCTTCCACTTCCTGCAAGGAGGAGGCCTCCTTCTAGAACTCCGGCGAGCTTCGAATCACGCGGACGAGGTTCGAACCTGCTCTCTCTCTCCAATCTTAACGATGTCTGCTTGGCGTGCCATGGAAATTACGCAGTGCACAAACTTCGCAAAGCACTTGAAAACTGTTTTGTGTTTTGAAGTAAAGGTAACAACCTAAAAAAGCCCATTTTTATTGACCTCAAAAACCCTTTCTAGCTTACTTTTGTTGTTTATTGACCTCAATCCGGGTATTAAGTCACATATGTAAATCTTGAACATGCAATCGAAGGTGGAGAACATATTTTCTATGGTTCAGTCATCTTTTGGCTATTCAAAAATCGTAGTAAATGGGATCAGATTCTTGATCCAAATGCTATTATTGAGTCAGAAAACTTGTTTGGCTGCTTTGGATAAACTTGTGGACGTGTAATTTCTTTTGACAGATTCTGTTGGAGCCCACTTGAGCAGCTTCCAGTCAGGAACTTCCATGGGTGTCGGTTGCTACCGAGGTCTGGCCATCATTTTCCAAGTTCGTTCTATAGAATTTTTCACTTTCAGTTTATCATCCGGACCCATTTCCATCCTTTTAGAGAGGAGATCAAGTGGCAGATATTGGTTCTTTACTGATTGGAATGTATGTTTCTATGGGAACTTAATGCTCAATTGTGGCTAGACTAGAATAAATCATGCACAAAGTAGCTCAATATAAGGTAAAGATATTATGCTTGTGTTGGGTTCTATTCCTTTTTCATTTGGACAGTAGTGAAAAGCTTATCTTTGCACTTTTCATGAAGATGATTTTTGCTGAGGGAAAAAAATTACCTGTATTGGACACCTAGTCAGTGTACTTCTTGAATTGAACCACCACTCTGTGCATGAAGCAGACACTTAGAGATATAACCGCGCCTGATACACTTACCCATACCTAAGTCCATGTATCATAGGCTAGGGTGTGTGATGGCTTGGAGAAAGGTCACGTGTTCAAAAAATCTAACCAGAATATGTTCAATATAAAGAAAAATCTGGGAAGTGGGAAAATAAGATGCCTTTTTGTACCAGTCCTAAGAAAATAAAGATTCCTGTGGTGAACAGACAAGACCATGCCTCTAGTAAACACAAGTGTAGAGGAAGGAAGGGATCTTCTTAAAGCACATTAGACATTTCCTTTTCCTCTCCACGAAAAATCACTGGATCACCAAGGGACAATATATCCTTCCTAGCCCCCAGATACTCCTACATTAACTTGATCCGGACAAGAAGGCACTGTTACTGCAGCTCTAGTAATTAACAGGCCCTTTGAAGAGAAAGGGAGTAAAAAGAAAGGGTTTTGGTTTCTCACCAAGTGTCTCACTAGTGATGAGATTTCGTGAGACACATAATGGACCAATAAAGATTCATCTTTTTATTTATTTCTTACCCTTTCTCACCATCCAAAAGAGCCAAGTATCTAGTGTTTCAAGTTTCGGAACATCCCCACCCTATGGGCAGTGGTGGGAAACTTTCCACATAACTTGTGGGTGCAGGGAATACATGAAAGAGTTGCAGGGTTCTTTGAATACAGGTACATACTGAAGCTAACACAAATTCATGGATAAGGTCAACACATATTCTGCTAAAATCTTATATTCCGCTAGAACGTTTTCTTTCCCCTTAGCATTTGTAAGTGTGTAAATGCATTTTCGACAAGATTTCAGATCAACAATCACTTAAAATACACTTAGGAATGTAGTAAACCAGTACACAAACCATGTACAATTGTATTTACCCTGAATTTCAGGTGAAATTATTTGCTGTTACTTAATGCTAGCAATAGTACATGGGGTACTACATTCTTTTATCTGGTAATTGCGTGATCCTATATCTCTTTTTTCTTCTGATAAACTCGTGAATGGTTTTAAATACTCCTCACATAGTTCAAAGTGAGCTGCTTCTGAAGAACTTAAAATTTCAGCTAGCAGAGGGATGTTTTGCATCTTACTATGATAGCGTCCTGCCGGCCTCATTATTAGATCAAAATATTGGATCTGCAGTGGGGGGGGGGGGGGGGGGGGAAGGAGGATCCCAATTGGAAAATTTTCGGATAATTGGGAGTTTG
>JAXBDA010007193.1:0-18324 GCA_036023075.1 Gaultheria prostrata
TAAAAGAGGAAGCAAATAACAATGATGAATTACATTTTGCCCCTCTACTTTTATTTATACTACATTCACCCCTTTAGGCTAAAAAATTCTTAATAATATGTTTAATTATAGTTTTAATTCCAATATTATATATATATATACATTATATATATATATTTTATTTTTTATTTTATTTATTTATTAAATTCTCACGGTCCGGTTCGGTTTATCCACGGTTCTTTTATGAAAATCCATGGACCGAACCGCGAAACACGGTTTTCTAATTTTTCAATCCGTGTCCGAACCATTAATCCACGGACCTAATCCAAAACCTACGGATCGGTTCGGTTCGGTTCGGTTCGGATTCGCGGTTCACGGGTTTTTATTGACAGCCCTAGAAAGGAGGGAGTAACTATCCTTATGTATCTCCAGGACGAGTCAGGAATTTCAATAAGCAAGGCCGATCATCTCTGCTGGCACCCCGGCTCTATCCCCGTGTATCTCTCGATCTCAATTTTTACATCACTTCGTACGTAAGAATTCTAAGAGTGGTTGCCTCAGCCGCCGGAGTCGCTAGCGAAGTCCCCATCAGCGAATTCCGGCAAATCGGACAAGTATGTTTGAGCTTCAACCACGGGTCAACGCACTTGAGGTGGAACAGGTGACTGCACTTCGGCAACAGGCGTACAACGTCGGTTTCTTCATAGTCGGCCAAGCATATGGAGCAGGCGGTGGAGCCGGGCAGATGCTGGAGCTTGGCTTTGGAGTAGAGAAGCTTTGGGCTGTCGAGGACGGTGACTTCGTCGAGGCCGGCTTCGGAGTCCATAGAGGTGGTGGTGGCGGCGGCGGCAAGGTGGCGCGTACGCCATTTGTAGATGTAGGAAGAGAAGCCAAGGATGAAAACGATGAAGAGGATGAATGCGAGGACGAGTCCTGTGCCGTAGACGACGTTTCTGGTGGTTTCGCTTTGAGGGTTATCGGGAGTGTCATCCATTATGTGCAAGGAGAGAGAGGGTGTACCCGGTGTAGTAAAAGATGGAGCTCGGGAGTTCCTAAGAATGCATATGTGTGACAACAAGAGAGAGAGAAAGGTGGTTATCTATTCGTAAAAAATTGTATGCCGAACGGGTACCGCCACGTGGTACCTATCGGTGCATCCGAGTCGTCCAATCATGTTTTAGGCGGTTCAAATTTAAGGATGACATTTTTGTAAATTTTGGGGATAAATTTATCTCAACAAATGTGGGATGCTAAAATATGTTTGAACGATTCGGATGCAACGACTAGTACCATGTGGCGGTACCCACATACAAGTTCTTCTCTATCTATAGAGTCTCGGTTCAATAAAGTTGAAGATCTCAAGATTGTTATGAGGCAATCTCTTGAATCTAAATCATTTATCGATCCTATCGGATTTGCTGATGCAAAAAAAATTCGTAATATTGAGTGACATGTGTTTGGAGGAGACCGTAAAATATTTAGACTTGATAGACCGTTTAATATTCTATGACAAAAGTAAGTAAAAAATGTATTGTAGCAATTTATTTTCGACCAAAGCAATTTTGTTGCGCAGATGTTTGCAGAGGTGTTGGAAGTTTAAGAAGGTCAAAAGAAAAATTGTTGGCTCTCCTATTCTTTCCTCTCTTTTTTTAGCAAAAATTTTATTAACCTTTGAAAATGAATTACAAAGATTAGAAGGATCCAAGCAACAGGCAGCAAGACGGCTCTCCTATCCTTTCCTGCTTGGCTCTTGGCATTTTTTGTAATTGTTCTCCCTCTATCAATATATTTTCTCTTTGCTAATAAAAAAAAAAATCAGGGTTTGGATTACGAAGGTGGCTTCAGGATGAGCCAGCAATTTTTCAACTTCATGCACGGTGAAGTTGAGATCTCTAACTTGTGCGAATGTCGGGTGTAGTATATGGAATATAAGGTTGGGAGTTCAAATGTTCGGTGCACAAATTATTTTAGTTTTTGCATCGATGTACTCCTCTCAGTACCATATTGTTGTCCTGTGATCTATTTTTGAATGTCCTAAATTACTTGTCATGTCATCTTTGAAAAATCAAACTAAAGATTATGTAAATTTTTACATACTAACACTCATAAGTATTTTAAGAAAAATGTGCGGTTTGGACCATCTTGGTAGGACCGAGATGGGCCCTGCAAAAAGGTCCGTGCAAGATCTGTATCCCATTGTCTACGCAACCAAACTTTCGGCAAGCAATATGAGAGAGAGGGAGTAATACTTTAGGTCGGTAGATTACGTGAAAGATTTAAGAAAAAAAAAAAAAAGATTCTTACTTGATTTAAGATCGAGAATACAGCAAAACAAATATATAAAAAAATTGAATGCACATCTGAGGGGTGAGGTTGGACAAAAAGGGAAACTGGTGATGGAGAGATATAAGGGGCATTCTTGGACATGGATACCCATAAATTTTTGCTTACTTCCATTACAATTTTAGAGCAACGGAAATGTTTGGATACAGAAAAACTGTACGTGAAGTGAATTTCAACCGTTGATTTAGTTTGGATACAGAAAAACTGGAAGTGAATTTCAACTGTTAATTTAGTTTTCGTGGACTATTTCATGTACAGTTTTCCTGGACCCTATCAAACCCTTTAGAGCAAACTTTGTTCGGAGAGAACACAAAGAAGTACTCTTTTCGCGTACCATATCTTAATTTGTCATGAAAAAATCATGTTGTTGAACAAATTATGAAATGTAAATTGCTTCCTTGTATTTTTCAAATTGTGGAAAGGAGGGAGTAACTATCCTTATGTATCTGGAAATCTCAATTTTTACATCATGGAGTACGTAAGAATTCTAAGAGTGGTTGCCTCGGCCACGGGAGTCGCTAGGGAAGTCCCCGTCGGCGAATTCCGGCAAATCGGGCACGTGTGTTTGAGCCTCAACCACGGATCAACGCACTTGAGGTGGAATAGGTGGCTGCACTCCGGCAACAGGCGTAGAACGTCGGTTTCTTCATAGTCTGCCAAACATATGGAGCAGGCGGCGGAGCCGAGGTGATGCTGGAGCTTGGCTTCAGAGTAGAGGAGCTTTGGGATGTCGAGGACTGTGCCTTCGTCTTGGCCGGCTTTTTCGGTGGCCTCGGAGTCCGTAGAGGTGGTGGTGGTGGAGGCAGGGTGGCGTGCGCACCATTTGTAGATGTAGGAACAGAAGCCAAAGATGAAAATGAAGAATAGGATGAATCCGAGGGTGAGTCCTGTGCCGTAGACAACGTTTGTGATGGTTTCGCCTTGAGGGCTATTGGGAATATTGTTTGGGTCATCCATTATGTACAAGGAAAAAAATGAAGAATATGAAGTCCGGGAGGCTGCAGGTACTATGGAGCTACTGGATTTATGTTCTTAACTTCCTGGCGAGGATATTGGCAGGAATTGATTGAAACTATAGCATGGGCTCACGAACGTTCACCTTTCCTCTGACTCCCAATCGGGTAGCCTTCCCAGATCTCGCCGGTGTTGCATGTAGGTCGTGATGTGCCTCGAGATAGCCGTCTCTGTGTACCCCTACCGGTGGGGAATCCGCTCCCGGGTCGTGGTTAGAAAATATGGAGTTGCGGAGATCTCAAGGAGGCATATGTGTGACTACAAGCTAGAGAGAAAGGTGGTTATCTATAGAGTCTCGGTTCAATAAACTTGAAGATCTCAACTTTACTGTGAAATTGAAATTGAGACCTCTACAAGGCAATCTCTATAACCTAAATCATTTATCTTATAAGATTTGCTGATGCAAAAAATAAAACAAAAAAATAAAAATCATGCTGATGTGAATGACCATAATCAGCATATTGAGTGACATGTGTTTGGAGTAAACCGTAAAATATTTAGACTAGTCAGACCGTTCAAATATTCTATGAAAAATGTAAATAAAAAATGTAGCTATTGATTTTCAACCAAAGCAATTTTTTGGCATGCGCAGATGTTTTATTCAGTAGACTGTATGCATTTTGTTTTTATTTTTTTTGTCATTCATCATTTCTAATTTATTACATGGGGGGATTGAGACTCGATTCCGGATGCAGTCTGGGGCATTCAAGAGCTCTATCGCATGAGCTAACCACCACTTACGCAGACTATATGGATTATTGGATTACGAATGTGGCTTCTGGGTGAGCCCCCAATTTCTCAACTTCATGCACAGTGAAATTGAGATCTCTAACTTGAGCGAATCTCGGGTATTGTTTGTCCTGGTTCTAGTTTTGAACATCTTAAATTACTTGTTATCTTTGAAAAGTCAAACTAAAGATTATGTAAATTTCCACAAACTAACACTCATAAATGATTTAAAAAGTTTTTAATTAAGAGAATAAGGTGTAACATCGAGAATTTATCAAACATTTAAAGGAGGCATGTATTAATTGGATGTCCCTTAATTAATCAAACATTACAGTTATGCTATTTGCACAGGACACAGATCTTGCAGAGACCTTTTTGGCGGGGCCCACCTCAAATCCCGCAAAGATGATCCAAACCGCTAATTTTTATAAGAATATTATTTCATGAGTTCCTATAAGAAAAAAAAGTTAAATTGGAGCTTTTTCAAAATTCTTAGGATGAAATTGAGTGTTCACTATACTAATTCTGAAAAAGTCCTTATTGATATCCAATTGAGTTGATTTTTTACGAAAATCTATGAAAAATATTTTTAGAAAAATGAGTAGTTCGGACCATCTAAGTGGGACCGAGGTGAGCCCCACATAAAGATCTGTGAAAAATCTATATCCCATTGTCTGTGCGAACAGACTTTCCGCAAGCAATGTGGGAGAGAGAGTAATACTTTAGGTCGGTAAATTATGTGGAAGATTTAAGAAATTAAAAAGATTCTTAATTGATTTGATCGAGAATATAGCAAAACAAATATACAGAAAATTTTGAATACATATCTGAGGGGTGAGGTTGGACAAAAAGGGAAAGACGTGATGGAGGAGAAAATTTTGGGTGCAAATAGGATATAGTATACGTGGTGCCCTTACAAGTTACATCACATCCGGACCAACAACTTTATATGGTAGTCAACTGTTTAAAAATGTTTATAAAAAGAAATTTACCGTGCAAAAAAAAAAAAAAACTATTTTGAGTCATTTTCTCTGGATTTATTGGCTCTGTAAAATAAAAGGAAAAACATGGATACCCGTAAATCGTGTTGTTCATCAATAAAATTCATGTGTTGCTACTCGATCATTAAAGCAAATAAATAGGAATCGAAGAATAACAATGAACACAGGGATAAATGTGAAAAAACCCCTTAATGGGTAAAAAAAATTACGGGAATAAATCAATGAATCCATATACGATTACAAGCGACCTCTCCAAAACAATTGTGTACCCAATGTTTGATTAACACCGCCTTAAATCCTTAAGCCTCCCAAACTCCTTTAAAAATTCACCGAAGGTCTGCAAGAAATCGAATGTTGGTTTTTGTTTGGTTTCTCTCTCTCTCTCTTAAAAGCAAATATGTATTTTGTCGGGGAATTACCAACTGAAAAGGGAGTTCGGCCGGAGGAGTTTACAATGAAATTAAGAAACAAATTGTTTCCGCAAATTTTACAGCAGTGTGTTTCAGTAAAAAATGACACAATATTTGCTGACGAGTTATGTAACGGAGGGAGTAACTATCCACACGTATGATCTCAACTTTTACATCACGTCGTACGTAAGAATTCTAAGAGTGGCTGCCTCGGCCGCCACGGGAGTCGCTGGGGAAGTCCCCATCGCCGAACTCCGGCAAATCGGGCACGTGTGTTTGAGCCTTATCCACGGGTCAACGCACTTGAGGTGGAATAGGTGACTGCACTCCGGCAACAGGCGTAGAACGTCGGTTTCTTCATAGTCGGCCAAGCATATGGAGCAGGCGGCGGAGTCGAGGTGCTGCTGGAGCTTGGCTTGCGAGTAGAGGAGCTTTGGGATGTCGAGGACGGTGGCTGCTTCATCTTGGGCGGCTTTTTCGGTGTCGCCGGAGTCCGTCGAGGCGTCGGTGGTGGCGTCAGGGTGGCGCCTGCGCCATTTGTAGATGTAGGTACAGAAGCCAAGGATGAAAATGAGGAAGAGGATTAATCCGAGGGCGAGTCCTGTGCCGTAGATGACGTTTGTGATGGTTCCGGCTTGAGGGTTATTGGGAATATTGTTTGGGTCATCCATTATGTACAAGGAAAAAATGAAGAATATGAAGTCCGCGTGGCTGCAGGTACTATGGATCCTTTTGACTCCTAATTGGGTTGCCTTCTCAGATCTCGCCGGTGTTGCCTGTAGGCCGTTGTGTGCCTCGAGATAGCCGTCTCGTGTCCCCCTACCGGCGGGGAATCCGCTCCCGGGTCGTGGTTAGAAAAGATTGAGTTGCGGAGATCTTAAGGATGCGTATGTGTGATCGATTACAAGAGAGGAAGAGAGAAAGGTGGTTATCTATAGAGTCCCGGTTCAATAAAATTGAGACCTCTGCAAGATTGTTAGGAGGCAATCTCTATAATCTAAATCATTTATCTTATAAGATTTTGCTGATGCAAAAAATAAAAAAATAAAGATAAAAATCATGCTGATGTGAATGACCATAATCAGAATATTGAGTGACATGTAGCTATTGATTTTCAACCAAAGCAATTTTGTTGCATGCGCAGATGTTTTATTCAGTAGACTGTATGCATTTTGTTTTTTGTTTTTTTCTGTCATTCATCATTTTTAATTTATTACATGGGAAATGGGGATTGGGACTTGATCCTGGATGCAGTCTAGGACATTTAAGAACTCTACCGCATGAGCTAGCCACCATTTACGTAGACTGTATGGATTATTGGATACGAAGGTGGCTTCTGGGTGAGCCCCCAATTTCTCAACTTCATGCATAGTAAAGTTGAGATCTCTAACTTGAGCGAATCTCGTGTATAGTATATGGAATATACGAACTTTTTTATTTTTTGTTTCAATGTACTCCTCCCAGTACCATATTGTGTGTCCTGGTTCAATTTTTGAATGTCCTAAATTACTTGTTATCTTTGAAAAGTCAAACTAAAGATTCTGTAAATTTCCACAAACTAACACTCATAAATGATTTAAAAAGTTTTTAATAAAGAGAATAAGGTGTAACATTGAGAATTTTAATCAAACATTTAAAGGAGACATGCATTAATTGGATGTCCATTAATCAAACATTACAGTTATGCTATTCACAAAGGACAAATATCTTGAACAGACCTTTTTGCTGGGCCCACCTCGGATTCCGCCAAGATGATCCAAACCACTTATTTTTCTAGGAATCTTATTCCATGGGTTCCCTGTAAGAAAAAAACTCAGTTAAATCGGATACCAGTAAGAGCTTTTTCAAAATTCTTAGGATGAAACTGAATGTTCACTTTACTAATTCTTAAAAAGTCCTTATTGATGTCTGACTGAGTTGATTTTTGACGAAAATCTATGAAAAAATATTTTTAGAAAAATGAGCGGTTTGGACCATCTAAATGGGACCGAGGTGAGCCCCGCAAAAAGGTCTGTGCAAGATCTGTATCCCATTGTCTGTGCGAACAGACTTTCCGCAAGCAATGTGGGAAAGAGGGAGTAATACTTTACATTAATGCTACATACACACCCTCCAATATACACCCTCGCTTACACCCCCTTTGGATTGCTGACACGTGTCTTCTCTCTCTCCTGACTTCCAAAGTAGGAGGACACTTGTTAGCAATCCAAAGTGGGTGTAATCGGGGGTGTGAATGGGAGGGTGTGTATGTAGGGATCCGGGAGTGCTAGTGATCACGTCCTAAAGAGCACTCTGAAAATCGCCCAAAACGACGTCGTTTTGAGCGCACAAAAAGGCACCAAAATATGATCATCTCAAAACTACGTCGTTTTGAGTCCTCCTAGGAGAACAGAAAAATAGGGCTTTCACGCCTAACCCTTGTTCACCACGCCCGTCTCGACTGAAGAGAGAGGGCGCCAAAAGAGAAGAAGACCAACTCATTCTTAGATGAAGCGTCGTTTCTTGAAATCTAATTACATTATCCGGGATACCCAAAAGAAAATTAAAGTATATTTGTTTGGAGTTAGAGAGCCTTTGATGTAATTTGTTGGAGTTATATAGCCTTAGCTGGCTTCGTTTTCTTAATATGAACTGGTGGCTATGGTGGGATTAGAAGAGTATTTGAACTCCTAGGTAATATATTAACTTTGCATTTGTCATTGGAACACCAATCTTCTTTCCCATTTTAATAGTTTGGTTAATTAGCATTCTGCTGGAGGTTCATACTACTACGGATCTACTGCATGTTTTTGGTAACAAAAAAATAAAGGAATTTTGCTTCTTGCCACTTAATCTCATGATTTTTATTATTATTAATACTCTTCGTAAATTCGAGATCCACACATGATTTGGAGGAGATGAAACTTCTTAAAATCTAATTTAGTTTAGTCACCCAGTTTTTCTGGAATTTAGAGTGGAAAAAAAGGGGTTCTATTTAGCCTTGGACTCAAAACGACATAGTTTTGAGATGAGTTTTTTGGTGCCTTTTTGTGCACCCAAAACGTAGTCGGTAGATGACGTGGAAAATTTAACAAATAAAACGATTCTTACTTAATTTAAAGATCGAGAATATAACAAAACAAATATATATAAAATTTTGAATACATATATGAGGGGTGAGCGAGGTCGGACAAAACGGGAAAGAGATGATGGAGAGATATATGGGGCATTCATATCCTAGTAGTCAGAAAAACACCCAAAATTAATTCTAAGTAATTTAATTGGTAGATTTTCTGGATACTTAGACTTTTGTCCACATTCATTAGAAATTTAGAGCAAACTTTGTTCCGAGAGAACATAAAGAAGTAGGGGCTGTTTGGCCGACAAAACCCAAACTACATTTAGGCAAAATAAATTCACAAAATTTGACAAGTGGAACAAGAATTCAAAATGAGCTTCGGAGGAGCTTTTCTCATTTTCTTCTTCTATTCCTATTACAAAATGCATTCTTCACATTTCTCACAAATACTCTTACCATTCAAAATATAATTATGACCATAATCCAAAAATCACAAACCTAAAAAGTTAAAAATGAAATGAGGCTCTCAAACACCCCCGTACTCTCTTCGTCTATCTCATACCTTAATTTATCATGAAAAAATCATGTTCATCAATAAAATTCTTGTGTTGCTACTCAATCAATTAAAGCAAATAAATATGAATCGAAAAACAAAAATGAACACAAGGATAAACGTGAAAAAACTCTAAATGGGTAAAAAGTCACAGGAATAAATCAAACACTATAAGAATCAATATACGATTAAAAACGACCTCTTGAAAACAATTGTGACTCCTCACCAACTAAGCGAGACCGTTTTGCCGACTCCTCGTTCACCGTACCCAGTGTTCGATTACCACCTCGTTCACCGTACCCAGTGTTCGATTACCACCGCCATAAATCCTCAAGCCTCCTATTCTCATTTTATAGGATTTATCCATGACAAGGTAGATACACTTCAACTTACCCAAAAAAAAAAAACCTCAAGCCTCCCAAACTCCTTCAGAAATTCACCGATTGTTGATGCAAGAAATCGAATGTTGGTTTGTAGAAATTTCTTAGAGTTGATCGTATTGCTCAATGATCAATCCATGTAAATCACTTGAACTATAAGACTCAAAGTAAAACCCCCTTGAAGGTCTTCTCTCTTTCTTAAGCATGCTTTGGGACGCTCTCAACCCTAGCAGATAAAAAATGGCACGATATTTGCCGACGAGTTATATTTGGAGCGGAGGGAGTAACTTCCACACGTATGATCTCAATATTCACTACAAATCGTACGTTAGAATCTAAGAGTGGTTGCCTCGGCCCCGGGAGTCGCTAGGGAAGTCCCCATGGGCGATTTTCGACAAATCGGACACGTGAGATTGAGCCTTAACCACGGGTCAACGCACTTGAGGTGGAATTGGTGGCTGCAGTCCGGCAACATGCGGAGGACGTCAGTTTCTTTATAGTCTGCCAAGCATATGGAGCAGGCGGCGGAGTCGCGGTGCTGGTGGAGCTTGGCTTGGGAGTAGAGGAGCTTTGGAATGTCGAGGAGGATGGCTTCGTTGAGGCCGATTTTTTTGGTGGCGCCCGAGTCAGTAGAGGTGGCGGCGGTGGTTGCAAGGTGGCGCGCGCGGCATTTGGTGATGTAGGAAGAGATGCTAAGGATGATAAACATGAAGAAGAAGAATCCGAGGGCGAGTCCTGCGCCGTAGGTGAAGGTTATGATGCTTTGGTGGCCTTGTTGGTTTTGTGGGATGTTGGGGGTCACTGTGGTATTGTCGTTCATTATATGTACAAGGAGAGAAGGAAGAGGGGGGAGAGAAAAGATGGAGTTAAGTAGTTCTTAAGGATGTTCCTTCATCGACATCCGACAAAATTGAAATGATACAGAGAAGATTAGCATGGCATCTGTGCAAGGATGACAAATTCAAATCGAAAGTTCTTAACAATGTGCATGTGTAATCACTCTGAGAGAGAGAGAGAGAGAGAGAAACTAAGGTAGTTATGATCTATCAATTGCGTTAGTAAATAAAGTTGGAGATCTCAACTTTACTGCGAAGTTGAATCTGGAGACGTATGTTGGCCCGTCATGAGACAACACCTCTCTAATATAAACCATTCATCTTAAGATTCATTTTTTTTTTAAAAAATACATTTATATTATATGATTTGCTGATGCCAAAGAAATAATCATGTTGATTGGATATTTTATTCAGTAGACTGCATGTAGAAGCCGATTTGGCTTACGAAGGTGGCTTTGGGGTGATCCCGCAATTTTCTCAACTTCATAGTGAAACTGAGATCTCTAACTTGAGCGAATCCCTCCCCGAACATAGTACGTATATGGAGTATAAGGTTGGGAGTTTAAAAAAATTATATTCAATTTTTTTTTATGTAATAGGTTCGATGGTTAAATTACGAGGAATTTTTAAGAGATAAAAAGATCTTACTAGATTTTAAGATCAAGAATATACCGAGACAAGTATATATATAAAATAAAATAAAAAGATTTTTTTTTTGGGTAACAAGACGATATTATATGCTAAGCATAAATAGTTATGGGATATTTAACCCCTACAGAGTCATCAGCTAATTGTTGCAACAAGAATAAATGAGGTTCCGCTAATGAAAATTACATAAACTAAAAGAGTTCTTGGCTAGCATGTCAGCACTTCGGTTTGACGGATAGTGGCTCCGCTACTATCCAGAAATCCCCTGCAATCACAGATAATAGAGCTAAGCGGGTGATAGGTGGTCTGATTAGTAATTAACGAAACCACTTGCAAAGCATCCATTTTCACTACAAAGCTCGTTATGTTGAGATCTGCTATCATTTTTAAACCATCTCTGAGAGCCCAGAGTTCAGCTCCTAGGGCCGAAGTTTGGCCAATTTTACGCTAGAATCCCTGCACCCAATTTATGTGCATATCTCGCATCAAACCCCCCAGTTGTTGTCATGCCATCATTTGCCCGTGCTCCATCCACATTTAGCTTAAGGTAGCCTATATTAGGAGGAGACCATCCAACAGTGAGTGTCGTACGTAGGATTTCCTCGTTGACTGTTCAAGCTTTTCCCAATCATTTCCCATTCCAAAAGTCGGTTAAGGCAATCATTAACCGACACCAGTGGAGAATTTTCATTGGTAACTGAGTTAAAATGTCTTTTGTTTATGTCTAACCATAAACACCAGCACACCAACAGGGAAAACAGTGCTCCAAGGTTGACATGATGTGTGGAGTTTTTTGTTGTGACAAAAACGGTGCACCCACTCTACGAAGCTAAGGATAGGATCAAAAAAATCTGGTGTCACACCAAAACCTTCCCAGAAAGAACGGGCCAAAGGACAGAAACGAAGAATATGCATGTGATTTTCAAAGGGATTTTGGCAATGGGGACAAGCTTGATCTGTTGTGATATGGCGTAGAAACAGAAACTCCTTAGAGGCAAAGCTGTTTTGAAGAGCTAACCAAAAGAAATGCACAACACGAGGTTGAGCATTGATTTTCCAAACCCAAGACCGGTTGGTGATAGGTTCAGTAGGAGAAAGAGCAGTGGCTAAAGTATAAGCAACTTTAGGACAAAACACATCAAAATTTGAGTTACACACATAAAAGTCATTTTCCTCACTGAACCAAGAGATGGGAGTGCCTCTAATAAGGTAAAGTATGGAACTAGGGAGCACAAAAGATAACACAGTAAAAACCCATTGGCCGCCAATCCACACATCACTAACTCTAAGAGACAAATCAGTAAGGGTTAGGGGTCCATCAATCATAGTTCCCAAGGCACCACTGCCTAACCAATTATCTGTCCAAATTAAGGTGGTCATATATACCATTTAGGATAACCTTCCTACAACCCGCTACCAGAAGAGGGTATCCCTTACACAGACTGCGCCACAAGAAGGAGGGCCTATAGTGATTGGTGACCGGATTCACGTACTTACCCCGAAGGACTTTAGCCCAAAGCGAGTCCTCCTCCCTAATGAAACGCCAATTGAGCTTAGCCATGGACACTACATGCTCATAAACCATGAGGATATGGATTAATGAGGGGCACTTCTTCCTACCCAACTGCCCATAACTAAGCTCACCCATTACTACGCATTTCAATCAGGAAAAACCATGTCAACATACTCGGTCGGTTAGTCTGCACTACGACTGAATAGTTACTCTTATATCCTACCAATAGCGGCGGCCACCCTTTAAGATCAGCCAATAGACTCTTGCAAAATTAGGTTCAAAATGAGAATGAACAGCTCAGGGAAGAATCAGATCTCACATAAGATCGAGTGAGGCGTTGCATAGCATCTCAATCCATTTTACCTAGAGCTTAAATTGCATGTGGGGCTCTTCAAACATCAACTCAAGCCACCACCATGAAAGTGCAAACAAGCGAAGAAACGTAGTTCTTGCTCCTCAAGAGATGGCAGAATATGCAAATAGTAATTGCAGAGAGATTATGCATCAATGTATGAGGCATCCAATCTCTCTTGGAAACAAATAATCCTCGCCCCTCACCAGTAGTTATAATCACTCATGATGGCACACCCCGAACTAGACTACAGAAGATTTTATCTTAAATGACAACTTACTCTTTCAACAAGCAATACTTACAAGCCTGATAATTTTTTTGACATGTCTACTATTAACAAGTCCAACAATGATGCAGCTTTGCCTGTTTGGCACATAGAAACAGATTTGTGCAGCAATCTCACAAGCCTAGAAAGGCATTACCCGGACAAGGGACGACCAAAAAGGAAGAACATAACAAATGAACACACATTCCCTAATCATAGCCAACATCAATAATTTCTCAATGTGTTTTCGTCCACGTTGCATCCACTATCAGTTTGTCACAAAATACCAAAGGAGAAAGGAAGACTATTTCATATAAAGGCACAATAGCACCACACACCATCAGTAGCAATAATTTGATTTGATTCTGCAACTGGTCCAGGACCACTTTGCATCCATTATCAGTGTGCTCACAAAAGAAAATTCCAAATCCATAGACTTCAGTATTCTAAATGCTATAACATAAACATTCCAAAGAATGTTATTAAGTCTCGATAAATCTAGAAACAAACAGAAGTCTCACCTCTAATGTCTTTCCATGAACCAGGTAGTATTTCCTAGCCGGAACTTAGTCAAATGAAACTTTTATCACTGCTGAGCACATTGCACCCTCTGGGCCCCACCACCATGCATGTCTTCATCCTCGTCATAGGCCTCTTGGGCCTGTTGCTGCTTCCGACGCATCTCCTCCTCGATGTTGACATCATGCAGGGTGGTCTCCTCACATTCATCCACGTCCATCTCGCTCTCCTGCTTCACAGGCCTTGGAGGCAGCACAGCTTCAAGAGACTTGCACTGCTCAGGCGCAAGGGATTCTGGGAAATCCACTGTGAAGTGGATATAGAGCTTCCCCTTCATAAAGGGCCTCTGATACATTGGCATCCCCTCATCATTAATTGCCTTGAATTGGTCTGTAAGTTGTACCAACAAGAAGATCAGAAACTTGTTAACAAGAGAAAATTCAGAATACAATAATCCTTAAAATAGCATACGAAATCGATTTCTTATATAAAACACCAGGAAAACAATTAATACTTTGTACTTTAGTAAAAAAATTAAACGTACTTCAGTAAAAAAAAAAATCAAGACTAAAAGATCTCAATTAACATAGAAGACCAAAAAAATATAGAATAATATACAAAAAAAAAATATATATATATATAGAATAACGTCTACTGCAAATGGAGCTGAAGGATAAAAGAACAACTATAGAGCTGATGGATAAAACTGAGGGAGAGAATGGGATTTGCTTCAATAACGAGACCAATAGGGGGAGACCGGGAAAATACTCTCATTCAAAAGAACCAAATTGACGGTCACAGCATAAAGAATAAAACCAAACATTAAACATAATTATATCGTCCATACTTAGGTTTTTATCATGGTATAATACAAATTTGGAAAACCTACCAGGCTTGACAACTTCTCCAGGTTGGGATTTAATTAGAAGTTGCCTATTATCGAGATGGGTCAGAATAAACTGGAAGCCACAGAGTGCCTCAGTAAGTGTCAAGGTGTGTTCGACAAACAGATCATCTCCCTTCCGCTTAAACTTGGGGTGCTCTTTCTGTTGTAGGACAAAGACTATGTCCCCAGTAACGGTATCAGGCTGCAAAAACAGAAAGCGATGTAAAACCGTAACAGAACATTCAACTTGTACAAGGGCTAAAAGAAGAGAGAGAACTTTGCTTACCGCTTCATCTGCCTCCCCAGGGAAAGTGATCCTCTGTCCATTCTGCATTCCCTTCTCCACAACAACTTCCAAAACTTTCTTCTCCCCAGCCACCTTGTCACCCTTGCATTGTGGACAGCGATCTTTGTCATTGATTGTTTCACCAGTACCTTTACACTCATTGCAAGGATGTTGCATCTGCTGGATCATAGATGGGCCAAGATGTCGGATAGAAACTTTCATTCCAGACCCTTGACACCCAGCACACTTCATGGACGCACCCGACTTAGATCCTTTACTGCAATAATCAAAATACCACTTCAGTCGAGAGCAATAAAATATATGCAACTCGAACTGTGTGAGGTAAAGTTGGCCGACTTTAAGTACTCACCCCTTGCACTTGGAGCAGATTACATTGCGTGAGAGGGATAGTTTCTTGGATGTCCCATTGTAAAGATCATCAAGAGAAACCTTGAGGGGATGGACCACATCCTCTCCCCTTCTTTGCCTCCGGCCTCTGCTGCTTCCACCACCTGGGCAAATATAATCACACCCGAATCAATGCATCAACCATAATATTCACAATTGACATTTCCGGCTCCAAAATTGCACACATAAAGAAGAATGTTTCCTTACCACCGCCAAAAGGGCTACCACCACCACCAAAGAATGACTGGAAGATGTCAAACGGGTCATGTCCACCTCCTCCACCACCCATTCCTTCTTTGAGAGCATCCTCACCATATTGATCATAAATCTCACGCTTTTCTGGGTCGCTCAAAACATCGTAAGCTTGGGCCAGCTCTTTAAACTAAAACAGGCACACAGTTCCATCATTTCAGCACACAGAACACCACTTATCTTCTGACAGACTAGCGCAATCCATAAACATAAGCAAAAACCGAGGCTATGCAAATGCACCATGATCATCATTGGGAAACCAAAAAGTACTCAAATCATGTTGAAACTTGAAATTACAAGTCATCACATTAGGCTTTGTATCAGATTTACAAAATACTTGGCTAAACAATGAGACTTCCAACAAACGACGATAATTCAACATCTAAAATTATTTGGATTTTGCAAAACTAACATGGGAAGGAAAACCTTGGGACAGGGCCGAAATGCACACGTGACAAAGTACATCACAAATCAATACCCAGACCCGAAACATCTATAGTTATATGAAGATTTATTAACTATAAAACATTGAAGGAGTGTATTTTAACAAAATTTGTGCCCATTTAGGTCCAGATATCACATACAGAACATTTTAATAGCCTGTCTCTAAACGAGATTGGGTTGTACTGGTTGACAGGTTCTACGCCAATGCACTGAATATGTGGTTCAAGTCACCAAGCTAGCATTTTCCCCGTGTTACTATTATTTACTTATGTACACGTCATAGTAAATTGTTGAATAAAAATAGTCCAAGATTACATCTATGTAGTTACAAAAAGATCCATTACCTACAAAACCTATACAGATATTATTTTAACATCATTAACTAAACAGGTACCTTTCACAAAACATACGGACATAGATAAGCAGGTCCAACCCTCAGGGCAGGCCAGAAGGAAGCGCCTTCGGGCCCCGAAATTGTTCCAAATTACACAACATTCCAATAGCTTATCTCTAAACGAGATAGTGGTGTCGCGGTCGTCGGGTGCTGCAATGCATCTATGCAGCAAGTATCTGGTTAACAAATAGAGTCTCCATGCTAGCGTTTTCCACTTGTTAAGTTTGATATAGGTATGAGTAAGGAGTGGAGATGAAGTACCAGTTCAACTTAGCTAAGAGCTATAACAAGTGGTTGAATGACAAAGCTTGTTTTACTTGTATCATTAAAAGTGAGCTTGGCTTAGTGACTTATCCGTGTTATTCCTCTTCAGTACGTTTTTGGTTCAATGCAAGTTCCATTAAATTCAACAACAAAGCATAAAACCCTCAACTACTTCAATAAATTCACCAGAGTTTAGGACTTTTGGTAGAACTCTAACAGTGACCCATTAACAGACTCGGCTATATGTCATGCTGCCACTAAACATACATGTCTATTAAATTCTCGCAATAATCATCTTCAGTTGAAAACCAAGTCAATCACAAATCAAACCCCAGAACCACAACCATCTATGAAATTACACAAGCATCAATGATCAACTAAACATTAAAGGCGCAAAATTAACATCATTGATCTATAAATAAAGTAAAAGAAGTACCTCCCTTCGACCACACATCTATAGATCTACATACATACATACACACGAAAAAAACTCACCGAAAGAAAACCTAGATTGACCGGGAATAAAAAAAGAGATTGTACCTTTTCAGGATCACCGCCCTTATCAGGATGATTCTTGATAGCGGCTTTCCGATAAGCCTTTTTCAGATCGTCCTGTGAAGCGCTCTTCGAAACCCCAAGAATTTCATAGTACTTGCTGTTATCGCTCTTCTTCGGCGCTCTCCCAAACATCTTCAATCAATCTGGAAAAAAAAAAACACAAAAACCAAAAAACACAATCGAGATCGATCAGAAACAGATCCGTGGCAATCGATGCGATCGAATTTAGAGAGAGAAGGCGATTGAACGTACCGATGAAGGAACCCTAGAGGGGGAGAGAGAAGAGAGGGATTGGAATTCAGAGGAATGTTGTGTGGACTTCGTCGTTTCAGAGAGAGGGTTTGCTTTGGTCTCGGATCTGTGTTTTATTAGGAGAGGAGGAATTGGACGGTGGAGATTATTAGAGATTTTGGTGGTGGGCGATTTTATTTATAGGCAAGGAGAAGGTTCTAGAATTCTTCGTTGCTTTTCTTGGTCCTCTGTATAATCACCACCGTTGGATTTGTTTCCAAAAAGGAGCTTTGACAAAGTGTAATTACCATCTGTATGATTTACTTCAAGACAAGCCATTTTTCTCGGAATCGGGGACCTCCTTTTTCCTCCCTATTTTTCTCCCTCATTTTCTCTTAAACTATGTCATTTTGCTCATTTTCTTGGTACATTTCCAAGCTTCCAAGGATCCTGTTTGGAGAGTTATTTTTTGGATTCAATTTTGGAGTTCAATCTTATGGGATTTAGGCTTTTTGGGGTAGGGTATAATTAATTTAGGCACTTGGATTTAGGCACATAGGGTTTAGGCACTTTGGAAAATTCAATTTTAATTGGGATTCAATTTGAGGGGATTAAGCTCTTTGGGATAGGATATAGTTGGTTTAGGCACTTTGGGTTTAGACACTTTGGGTATAGGATTCAATTTTAGGGGATTAAGCTCTTTGGGGTAGGATATAAATTGTTTAGGCACTTCGGGTTTAGACACTTTGGGTATAGGGTTTTGGCATTAGGTTTAGGGTTTAGGCACTTTGGAAAATTCAATTTTGGGGTTCAATTTTAGGGGATTTAGGCTCTTTGGGGCAGGGTATAGTTGGTTTAGGCACTTGGATTTAGGCACTTCGGGTTTAGGGTTTAGGCACTTTTAGAAATTAGCTCTCCAAACAGGGCCCTTGGAAGCTTTAAAGGTGTACCAAGAAATTGAGCAAAACGACGTAGTTTAAGAGAAAAGGAGGGAGAGAAAA
>JAXBDA010007194.1:0-18323 GCA_036023075.1 Gaultheria prostrata
GCATTTATGTCCTTACACTTTGTTATTTTATGACATTTATGGTCAATTTGTATATTACATGATTTACCTGTCACTTTAATGCATTATTTCCTCCTGTTTTATTTATGAACTGTTTATGTGAATAAAAGTTTTTTTTTAATAAAATCTCTTCAGAAAAATCCCACAAATATTTAGTAAAGACCGGAAAATTCCGGGCACGCGGGGTGCATTTTTCAAAGAAAACCTTCCCCGCGGGTAACCTGGCTCCCGAACCCAAATCTCTATTTTTTCGCAGACCAAACCTTTTTTCAGCGGCACAAAAAAAAAGTCATTATTTTTCTAAACGGTTCCTCGGGTACCTGACATTTTCCAAAAATAAAAACCCCGGGTGGCGACTCTAAAATTTTCTTTTTCCCTAAAAATTGCCTCCTTTTCAAAACAAACATTCAAAAAGCGTGGGCCTCCACTGTCCACAAAATGGCGACTCCGCTAGGGATTGTTATTTTTTAAATTAATCTTTATTTTTGGAATTTTACACTTGTAAAACGACCCTTGAAAGCTTGACACAACGTACATGCTTCGCGCTGTCAAAGAAAGGAATGGTGTCAGGGTGAAAGCCCGATCAATCTGGACTGGAGCTTTCGCGGTTGTTTGCCTGAGTAAAATTTCAAGGTTTTGATTAATTTAAAAAGCGAGCCAAGCTTGAAAAATATTCGTGGGATTTTTGAAAAGATTTTATTGTTAAACCTTTTGCATTGCACGTGCATGGTTACTAGCCCCACCGCTGCGTCCTGGTTACCCTACCCGGCTTGCTGGTGTTAGGACAACCCAGGATTCTCGGCAACTTTGGACGATGATGAGTCAGCTTGCCGTTATTACCCTTGCCACGTCAGTATTCTGTGCAAAGGGGAGGCAAATATTGGCTCTAGTCTGGGGAACCCCCTTAAACCAAAACCGGCCTCTGCATATAGATAGCCGTAGAACCTTCCAACCTAGGACAGGACCCACTGGGTAGGATTATCTGATATATCCTGCTACTTGTTTACTGCTCTTTCATATCCTGTCAGCATGCTGCCTGTTTACTGCTTTTCGCACATACCATGCTACTTATTTACCGCCTTTTGTATATACTGCTCTCATGTTGCATGCATACACAAATTAGTCTGGCCCTAGGCTGTCACTTCATTCACCTGGAAATTGCCCTAACAATTTCTGATTATGTTGGATATTTCAAAGTCCCTTTTTTTCAAAAATCACTGCAATTAAGCCTTGCCTTTTTCCAAAAATGAAATCAGTATTTTCTTGTCAGACCAATGACTGGCCAGTCAAGCAACAAGAGACTCAAGTCTACTTTCACTACTCACCACAACGCTCCTACTTGGATTGTTCAGGAATGCAAGCCCGAGTTGAAGACCCCCGAAGGTGAAAAGCTCTTCAAACGGGTTGACCCAGTCCCCGAACTCAAGCCATCAGACATACCCAACCAGTGGGATGACATTAACAGCCACTCAGGCTGGAAGTTTTACATTACCCTGGATAGCAGTCCAAGAATGCTTCAAGACAAAATCACCGTCACGTATGAGGAAGACGGCGACTTCAGTGTCATGCCTCCGGTCAAGTACCTCGATGAGGAGGGCGAGCCTGTGTACTACTTTGCTGACCCAGTCACTAGTCACAAATACTGGGATGTGTGTGACTGTGATGAATGCTATGAAGAATGCCTCCGTAACAACGATGACATGTCACCCAAACAGCTTGAAGAACAGTATGCCTGGGAGAAATAGCAGGAGGAAGAAGAAGCTAGGGCACGCAAAGGGAGGAAGAAGGTTGGTGAAGCCAGTTCACCGTCCAGCCCAGTCACTCCAACTCATCCTATCCCATGGAATTGCAACCTGAACAAGTGAAAGTGTGCCAACACCTGGATCTTATCAAGCCGTCAAGGGCCTTTTGGAATAAAGCCAGCCTCACTTGTCCAGTCTGAGTGTTGTTTGCTCATCAAGTCTGTTGCTTTGCTCATCAAGTCTGTTGTTGTTTTCAGTACTGGCTAATTATCGTGT
This sequence comes from Gaultheria prostrata, assembly GCA_036023075.1. Taxonomy (NCBI): domain Eukaryota; kingdom Viridiplantae; phylum Streptophyta; class Magnoliopsida; order Ericales; family Ericaceae; genus Gaultheria; species Gaultheria prostrata. The sequence continues at coordinate 2,037 of JAXBDA010007194.1, forward strand.
CTGTAATAGCCTGTACTTCGTTTATCGAGTCTGTTGTTCCGTCTATCGGAACTCTTTTGTATCACTCCTGTAGTGACACTTTTCCGTCTACCGAAACTCTTTTGTACCACCCCCGCGGTGCCACTTCAATGAAAAAAGACATCTTTCTTCAAAAGCTTCAAAAGCCTAAAATTGCAGTCCTGAACTACGTTACGGCCTGATTCTTCTCCACGGGGATACGTAGGCAATCTCGGTCCGGCCGTTGTTTTCAAAATCTTGAACATATTCAGCAGAATCGGAAATTTTTGGGGCAATCCTGCATCATGCATTGCATCTCATTCATGTAAATAGATTGCATGTACAACATCATTTGATTCAATCTGTTCATACCATTAGTACATAACCATTGGCAAAAACAAGAACACTCCTGCACCTGGTTGGGCTCGAACTCCCCAACAACGATTAATTCGAACTGAGTCAAGAGCAGAACAGTCAACTAGCCTTCCAGTCATGGCCAAGACTGCAGAACAGTCAGAAAAGACCGAGGTTCAGATTCTCAAAGAAGCCTTAGAAGATTAGCGAGCCACCAACAGCCATCATAATTCAAGATGTGGCCTCCCGTCTATCTGGAGAATCGTTAAATTCAGGGATGGAAGCTATGATGGCTAAGGTAGCCAAACTGGAGGAATCAGTCCAGAAACAGGAAAAGATTGCAGCTACAGGCATTGACATGGAAAAACTTTGCCTGTTCCCCGATGCCAAGCTGTCGGACAGGTTCAAGCAAATTGACTGGGACGAGTTTGATGGAAGTGGCGATCCGAAAGCACACTTGCAAACATACGTGGGTACTTTATCCATGTATGACGTGGAGAAAAATGCCATAGCTCAGATGTTCCAGCAAACTCTGACGGGGCCCGCGCTGCGTTGGTTTCTGAACTTGGACAATTCCAAGAAAAAGACTTGGGGAGATATTGGGGCAGCCTTTGTGGCTCAGTACAACTACAACATCTAGCTGGAAATGACCATTCGGGAGCTGGAATCCACAAAGATGGGAAAGAACGAATCCTTTGCCGACTTTGTTAAACGCTGGAGGGGGAAAGCTTCCCAGATGATAGATAGACCGTCAGAGAAAGAGCAGATGAGAATTATCACCCGGAACTTGGAACCGGACTTTGCTAAACACTTGGTGGTCTTTCAAACCTCCGCCGACTTCAAAACCTTTTATGAAGCCGGCCTTGCTGTTGAAGACGTAATTCGCACTGGCATATTTGACAAAGGTGAGTCAGCTTCTCGGCCCAAACGAGTTTACTCCGGTAACAGCAATACCCTGTTCGGACCCAATACTTATCACCAAACTCAAGCCAATTCCTCCAATCCCAGACCGGTCAAAACCGAGCCAGTTAACCAAATAGCCGCCCAGTCACGGCCTCTCCAAAATACATCCCAGCCAAAAAGAGAATTCTACCAATTCCCTTTCCCTCTTACCACTGTCTATAAAAAGCTGCTTGAGAAAAATGCCATCAAGCCTCTTGATCCACCCAAGGAAATTTCCTCAAACCTCAATCCCAATGTCTACTGTGCCTACCACCAAATGCCCGACCATCATACCAACAACTGTATCCGCCTCAAACACATAGTCCAAGACTTTGTTGATAACGAAACCATTCCAATTCCCAAGCAAAACCCCAATACTATTTCCAATCCCTTGCCTGACCACAAACAGAATATCCAAATCAACCAGATATCCTTCAGCTCCACTCTAAAAGGCCCAGACCTTCATCGGTTCAATCCTAGCCTATACATCGTGCCAATCATGGAATCAAGACCCTTTGTCACAATACCGGAGGATCCGGAAATCCATGCCATTGGAAATTCTGAACGGAAGCCCAAACTCAAATGGGGTGATCTCACAGAACAGGGAGAATGGGCCATGAGCGATCAGGAATGGGAAGATTCCCAGCAAGCATTGTTCGGTTCTTTGCTAGTCTCTTGGGACCCACGCCAGTACATTGTCTCAGAATTTCATGACAAGCCATCTGTTCACATACCGGAAAGCTTTGGTATCAGTCAAGTCGAGGAAGCAGCAACCTGTGCTGACCCTTTGAATACAGTTTCACTCCCAACCTTGTTTGGGGAATCTGAAAATCATCTCAACTCTAGAAACGAGGGAGTCCAGCACAACCTCTCAAACAGCTCTTCGCTGTCTCAACTTCCTCAAGCCATCGAGACCATCTTCAGTGACCACGATTGGCTCCCTCAGGCTTACATTATCAGTGAGTCTCTGTCACGGCCATCCGCACCAATTTTACCTGGTTCCCACATATCAATTCTCAACACTGGTCCACAGACACCCACGCGGAACAAAGATGAAGTTGTTGACATCCGAGTAGGCAGCGACGAAGTGTGGACAGTCAATAAATCCATGCTTGACCAGTCTTTCTGGCAAGATTCAGAGGTAGCAGATCTACGAGCAAAACTGGAAACCGTTGAGATCAGTAGTCAGAAAACTCCAGACGGTCTAATTGACTTATGGTCTGAAGGTCAGAATCACGAGTAGAAAAGGAAAGCCGTCCGGGCTGGTAAGCACAAAGTCGACGAAGGATTTGCAGATTTCTGGGGTGAAAACCAGCAACTTTGGGAAGACACCGTCAACAGGGTGACAAGAAGTGGTCGAATCTACCAACCAGCCAATCTTCAAGGAAACATCCCACACCAAATTCGACCGGAAGAATTCATTTGGGACGAGCCCGTTCAGGAAAACTCGACTCCGGTTGAACCGAAGTCGCTACTCAGCCACCTCAAAGGAACCGGGCAACTGCGGAAGAACTAGTCCAAAAGCAGCTTGAAAGAACTCCAACATTAGTCTCAATCTGGGGTTTACTCTCTTCATCCAGGTAACATCGTCAGAAACTGATCAAAACCCTGTTCAACATGGAGGTACCACCTAATATCCCTCCAGAAACTATGGTAGCCCTGCTTACCCCTGCTAGTGCCAAGCATGTCGTCACCTTCACTGAAAAGGATTTACCCCTAGAGGGAGCCGGTCACAACAAACCCCTGCACATCACTCTGAAATGCATGGGAAAATGGGTCCTAGTCGTCCTACTCGACAACGGATCCGCAATGAATGTGTGTCCCCTGTGGACAACCTATTGTCTCGGTTTCAAGAACAAAGACTTTCAGCCATCCAACCTCGGAGTGCGCGCATATGACAATACGTGCAGGGATGTAGCTGGAATCATCCAAATAGAAGTGATCATTGAAAGCTTCAAGACAGACATCGAGTTCCATGTGCTCGATATCCCATCATCTTTTAACCTGCTGCTAGGCAGGCCTTGGCTCCATTGATCGGATATCATGGCAGTACCTTCTTCCCTACACCAGAAAGTCCAACTCGGACTGGCTACGGGAACTTTAACTATTCACAGAGATTCAGGGATCCGTCCCCATGTCCCCGACAACGCGCCATTGCTTGAGATTGCTCACGGAGAAGAAGACGTCGCCCTCGGTGGTTTCTCCTTCGACACTTCTGGATCGGTTCTTACCGTCAAAATGGATAAAGACTTCTCGATGAGCTCTACTGCTCTAGAGATGATGAGAAAAATGGAGTACCTACCCGGCTTGGGGTAAGGTCTGAACAACCAGGGGATGGCTGAATTCCCCAAGTTTTCAATGAATAACCACCGCTTCGATCTCGGTTATGAGTCAGCTAACAATGAATCAAAGAAGGGAAATAAGGTGCTGACGGGTACCAAGAAGAAGCCCATTCAGTTTGTGAAAGCTCCAGAAGCTATCTACCAAGGGGAACCAGAGCCGTTCTGGGATATGGAAACTAAAATCAAGCTGCCAGGCTTCGAAATCTTTGCAAACAACACTTGAGACAGTGACGATGAAGCCTAGAAGAGGGAAGAACTGGTTAAGGCACTCCAAGTTGACTAGATCAAAACTCTTGACTCAGGGAATCTTCAATCGCTATTCGAGGAAGAAAGTCTGATAGGTACAGGAGAAGGCGGGCCTGCTGCGATGTTGTTTGAATTAAAGCCTGATTTGGAGCTTGTCGAGGAGGTAGAGCTGATGATGCTGAGCCAGGATGCCCTTGGAGATGTCACCACACTCATTGTGGATGCCAATGGTGTTTATAAAAAATTGCACTTTTGTACCTAGAATCACTTACATTAGCACTGAATTTGAGTCTAGCACTGACTCCGAGACAGAGTCTGCACCCGAACATGTATCTATCATTCCCCCGCATCATCACTTTTCTTTCCAGTTTGAGTCCACTCTCATGTATCATGCCCCTGCGGCCCCTGCATTTGCTATCAATGAAATCGACTTTGCTAATCTTGCTGTGTCCGAAATAAATTGTGTTGACCCCGACGACGAGGGGATCGAATTCGAGGAAGAAATTCCGGACGAACTTCGATCTCTAATCAAAAGGGAAGACGAAAGGCATGCTCAGCCTCTAAAAGAAGAAATTGTTTCTATAAACTTGAAAAATGAAAACGATCCGCGAATGGTTCACATTGGTTCCGTACTGTCTCCTGAAGAGTTCAAAGCCCACTCGGATCTCCTGAAAGAATTCGAGGATGTTTTTGCATGGTCACACGCCGATATGCCTGGTATCGACCCTGAGATAGTGGAGCATCGAATCCCGCTTTATCCGGATGCAAAGCCTGTCAAGCAGAAGCTGAGGAAAAAGAGGCCAGATTGGGTGCTAGAAATCAAGAAGGAAATTCAGAGGCAGATAGACGCCGAGTTCCTAATGGTAACAGAATACCCTCAGTGGTTTGCAAACATTGTTCCGGTTCCCAAGAAGAACGGAAAAATTCGGATCTGTGTAGACTTCAGGGATCTGAACAAGGCTAGTCCTAAAGACGATTTCCTGTTGCCCCACATAGACATACTTGTGGACAACACTGCTGGACACGCACTCCTTTCTTTCATGGATGGTTTCTCCGGATACAACCAGATTCTCATGGCTCCCGAAGACCGCGAGAAGACTACTTTCACCACAGAGTGGGGCACTTATTGTTACAGGGTCATGCCCTTCGGATTGAAAAACACCGGGTCAACCTATCAGAGGGCAGCCACGACGCTATTACATGATATGATTCACAAAGAAGTTGAGGTCTACGTCGATGACATGATCGTCAAAGCCAAAGAGAGAGAAGGACACTTACCCGCACTTAGAAAGTTCTTTGAAAGGATCCGCAAGTACCGATTGCGTCTCAATCCTGAGAAATGTACATTCGGAGTTACAGCTGGAAAAATGTTGGCATTCATGACTACCACGCGAGGCATTAAGATAGATCCTTCCAAGATCAAGGCTATTCTCGAAATAGAGCCACCCCGGACAGAAAAGGAGGTGCGAAGTTTTCTCGGGAAAATTCAGTTCATCAGCAGATTCATCACCAAGTTAACCTCAACTTGCGAGCCGATGTTTCAACTACTCAAAAAAGGCATGCCATTCAAATGGGACTGTAAATGCCAGCAAGCTTTTGAAGCCATCAAAAGCTATCTTCAGAACCCTCCAGTGCTTATGCCACCAACACCGGGGCAACCTCTCATCATGTACTTATCCGTTACCCCATCAGCCATGGGATGCATGCTCGCACAAGAAGGCGAAGGCGGAAGTCAGAAAGCAGTCTACTACATCAGCAAAAAGATGTTAGGGTGAGAAGAACGGTACACTCCTCTAGAGAAAGCTTGCTGGGCTTTGATTTGGGCTTCCAAGAAGCTAAGACACTACATGTTGGCCTACTCAGTGAGGCTGATTTCTTGAATGGACCCTCTCAAATACCTGTTTGAGAAGCCGGCTCTTACTGGTAAGCTGGCACGCTGGTTGCTCTTACTAGCTGAATTTGACATCAAATACATAACTCGAAAGTCTGTGAAAGGAAGGGTTGTCGCTGAGTTTTTGGCCGATCATCCGGTAGAAGGCCCAGAAGACGTGGAGTTTGAATTCCCCGATGAGAATGTTATGACAACAACCAATGATGTATGGTTGTTATATTTTGACGGGGCTGCCAACTAGAAAGGGTTCGGAATCGGAGTTCTGCTCATTTCCCCAGAAGGGTCACATATCCCTCTTGCATTCAAACTAAACTTCGAGGTCACCAACAATCAGTCGGAATACGAGGCCTGCATTGTGGGGATGGAAGCTGCCCTCGAAATCGGCGTCAAAAGGTTGGAAGTTATCGGAGATTCTAACCTGGTAGTTTCACAAGCCAACGGCGACTGGAAAGTCAAAGAAGACAAGTTGAAACCTTTACCATAAGGACCTTGACGATTTGATTCCACGATTTCAGGTAGTCACTTTCACGCATGTGCCTCGATTAAACAACCGCTTTGCTGATGCTTTGGCAACATTAGCCTCCATGGTGGAGATACCTAATGGAGTCAGACTCCGACCAATCATGATTGAACAAAGGGACAAGCCCGTTTACGAATACGTCATGGCTATTGATGAGCCTGACAATGGTCTTCCTTGGTACCACGACATCTGGAACTTTGTTGAAAAGGGCGAATACCCGGCTGGAACTGACAAAAAGGATCAGATCGCTCTCCGAAAACTAGCATCTCACTACATTATCTGCGGGGGTAGGCTGTACCGAAGATCCCAGTGCGGAATGCATAAGCTCTGCGTAAACCGCGAAGAAGCAACCAAAATCATGGAAGAAATCCACAATGGAGTCTGTGGCCCTCATTGGAACGGGGCAATGCTTGCCAAGAAAGTCTTCCGACAAGGATACTACTGGTCTACAATGGAAACCGAATGCATCGAATATGTACGGAGATGTCACAAGTGCCAAATCCACGCCAATCTCATGCATATACCGCCATCGGAGCTGCATTCCATGACTTCACCCTGGCCTTTCTCAACCTGGGGCATCGATGTCATCGGCAAGATCACCCCGGCTGCTTCAAACGGGAACAAGTTCATTCTAGTCATCATCGACTACTTCACCAAATGGGTTGAGGCTGCCTCATACACAACCCTCACAGCGGTTCAGGTCGCTCACTTCATCAAACAGAACATCATCTACCGGTATGGCGTGCCTCACGCTTTCGTGTTTGACAATGGTGTTCACTTCAAGGGTAGAGCTGCGGAAGTTCTCGAAGATTTTGGGATTCAGGTCCACAAGTCGACCGTCTACCGGCCGCAAACCAACGGAACTGTGGAAGCTGCCAACAAAACCATCAAGTCAATACTAGAAAGAACAATTCAGTCTGCAAAGAATTGGCACGAATAGCTGCTGTTAGCACTTTGGGGATACCGGACATCCATCCGTACTCCGACAGGGGCAACACCATATTCTTTGGTTTACGGTATGGAAGTCGTTCTCCCTATCGAGCTTGAAGTACCATCTCTGCGGGTCATGATAGAATCAGACATCGAAGAAGCTGATTGGCAAAACGCAAGATTTGAAGAACTCATGCTGTTCGACGAAAGGAGGCTCAAAGCCTTGTATCACATTCAAGGGTATCAGCACCGAATCGCACGCGCTTTCAACAAGAAAGTCAAATCTAGGAATTTGCAAGAAGGAGACATGGTTCTGAAGGAGATTCGGGCTCCAATTTTCGATCCACGTGGGAAATTTCGGCCAAAATGGGCAGGGCCGTACATCATCAAGAAAATTCTGTCTGGAAGCGCAACTCAGCTCATCGATCTTGACGGTAACAAATTCTCTACATTGATCAACATGGATCAGCTCAAGGGATACTACCCCTGAGAGAAGCTCGCTAGACTGAAAATCGCAAGGGCGGGCAGTGCCAGGCAAAAGATAGAGCAAGTCTGCTAAGTCGAAAACCCACATTGGGCGGCTTAGGCAAAATTCAAGACAGAATCAATTGAAAGCTCGCTAGACCGAAAACCCGAAAGGGCGGTACTAGGCAAGATTTAGAGCGCAAAAGGAGAGTGAAAATACTCGAGTGAACCCTAACCAACATTTTTAGTCATGAACTACGTCATGACCTGATTCCTTTCTTAAGGATACGTAGGCATCCTCACACTGAGGATCTGTCGCAATCTTTTGAAACATCTCTTGAGTTGATCCACAGCCGTCATTCGCGCTTACAATCACTATCAATGAGAATCAAAGCAGAAAATTTTCATAAATTCACTTTTTATTTAAACTAATTTCTTCGATTACATGGCTGAGCATGAATCTTTCAAACACAACATAAGCAAAGCTTCGACCCACATGAAACATGTCAGGGGTCAGCAATTTATTTCGAGTACATTAAGACTAAAGCAAAAGTCACATTTGATTCCCATTCTCTCTTGCTGCAATCTCTTGTGTTAACCATCTCTTGTAACGCCCCGGAAGAACAATGCTGGAATACTGATCTCTGGAAACAGTTGCACGCTCTCTCCAAGTACGTTGATAGGCCTGGATTGTTGAATGATTGAGGTTGGGCACGACAAAGTCTTAAGGATATACCAAGGGTATTGCTTGACTAACTCCGAGCTGTCGGAGAATGCGGTACGGAATATAAAAGGTCCAACAGGTCAGACCTGCTAGCACTACTCGGTGACGTCCCATATTGCTCATTGTCATGGTGGGACGAGTCAGCCAGTTCAAGCGCCAGGAAATGGTGTCCTCTTTCAGCTGAGAAAGTACCTGAACCCAACACGGGACACTCCTGTGAAACTCCCGGTAATCCCTTTGAACGAAACCCTGTGTTTCATGCACCCTGTTTCGCGGCACTGCCTCCAGAAGAGCAGCCTTGTCACACAACCAAATCTACACGAGAGAAAAGACAAGTAAGGAGCCATAGAAAACCTAAACCCGAGCGTTGAGGTAAAATGAGAATGAGTGCAAAAACCAGAAAAAGGAGAGCTGAGTGAGAAGCCTACATGTAAGAGCAAAGCACTTCCTTCGAAAACATTGGTCCGCCCAGCATGGACTCCATCGAAACCCATCAAAGTTTCAGCCAAAACCATTGGAGCTACATCCTTACGCTCCTCAATCTGCCTGGCCACTCCCACCAATGCTGCACTTGCCTGATGGTCTGAACGGACATACAAGAATGCCGCCAGAATTACAAGACACAAAGCAAAACCTTCAGGACGAAACTGGTTGATCAAGCGCGAGACGTTCAGCATGCCTCCCTAGATCATAGACTTTGCCGCATTCTTGCTCAAACCCAGCTTTGAGGACAGCACATCGGCAATATTTATTCCCTGAAGAGGAATGACAGGTATCTCCAGGTCGAAACCTCCAAGGTACGCGTGGAACTCTTCCACCGTGGGGCATAGCTCTTGCAACCCAAAGCGGAACACATGCACTTCCGGATCCCAGAAGCGGACAGCAGCATGGAGCAACTCAGAACGTATAGTTACATCCCGAATGTAGCGCATTGACGCCAACCTATGGTCACGAAAGTTCAGTCAGCCCAAGCCATCAAGTTCATCAAGCCAAGGGCGGACCAAAGCTGAGATACTAACGGCCATTGAGAGAAAGTGGAAGAGGCTGTGGAGAATGAGAATGCCATGGAAGCAAGGCTACTTATAAGCCATTCTAGCAAGAAAAGTTCAAAAATCTCAAAAAATGTGCGCCTCGGGAAGCGTGCCGCATCGGGAAATGGGAAGGTCAAGCAAAATTTGTAAACTTCCTCAAGATAGATTGGGTTTAGCCTTTCAAGGCTCTTAGACGTGCAAACATACCTCGGGAGGTCAAAACACAAGTCAGTCTGCAAGCAAACAGCGTCAGAGATGGACCTACCAACCTTGGCACCGTACGACTCACATAAAGGCACCGTGCAACACCTGTTTCTACACCGCACGGTGTCAGTGGCTATTTTATGGCCAAAATTCCAACTTTGGCCCTTCGGGACCTATTTCACGCTACTTTTGGCCACTTTTCTTGTACATACAACTCCAAATAAGTATCCAAGGCTTAGTGGAAAAATTGTTCGGCATTTTCAAGAACGTTTCGATAGACGGATACGCTGAAAGCCCCGGATATGGAGATTCGAGCAAAATTTTGCAACTTTTTCTACAAGTTCTCGGGATATTCGCTGCAAGCAAGGATGTATCATGCGTTTTCAGGCTTGGGAAACACGTGTCAAGCACATTTCATGGACTCATCGAGTTTCTGTTCATTTGGAAGACCCGGGTCTGCCAGAAACCAAGTTCCGGTATACCAGATCGCGACTTTTCAAGATTTGCTCAAATTGATGAGCTTGCAAGCATTGTGACATACTTCCGGGGTGTGCATGATTAACCAGGTCAAATTATCAAGCTTCGGGGCGTTTTACACTCTAAAATCTACTCAATTCACTCTCTTTCCGATTTCCTACAAAAAGCCAGAAGTGTCCAAATTCTATCGAGTCAATTCACATGTCTCTCCCAGTTTTAAATTCTTATACATGCATTCCCCCACAGTGTCTCACGCACTCTCAGTGCTAGATTTGGTTTTTAGATTCAAGTCTTTGTTAATGTGAGTCATTTTACATGATGAAAACACGAATTTCTATAAAAACCATGTATAAGCATCCATCCAATCATAAAAATGTGCATATATCCAGGGGCAAAACAGGCCCAATATCATCATCAATACTACCACGGCACGCAGGCCGCATCCATGGAAATGAAAATAAAAGAGGGCAAACAGGCGCCCAAGTCAAAAGCAGGCACGCAGGCCTGACCTACCTACTCAAGAACGGGCCCGCTTCTGGACCCGTGGTCTGAACTCCTCTGACTCAGCAGAACCCGTGTCCTCCTCCTCGCTGCTATCAGTCTCTCCCTGCCTAAACATCCACTGTGACGGCGGAGCTAGACCTCCTGATGCACTCCCTCCCAGTCTATCAGCTGAAGACTGGCGGCCTCGAAGCTCTCTGTCAGACGGAGGAGCTACAGGGCCACCTCCAGCATGCCTCGCCATCCTGAGCTCTGACCTCGGAGGTGGAGAAGTACTCTACACAACCAAAGCAATTTTCATCAGTATACAAGGCTGATATGCAAGCATGCAAACACAAAAAACACAAGAAACAAGGCAAAAGGATTACCTGAGAAGTCCCTCTGCCAGGAGAAGGGCTACGACCAGCTCTACGCCCAACTCCTCTGCTCGCTCCTCCCGCAGCCCTGCCTGCGCCACTACCTCTGTCAGCCCCCCGGGCACCTCGGCCTTTAACACCACCTCTGACTCTGACTCCACTGCCCCTCTCAGCACTGCCACTGCCGCGGACTCCACCGCTAGCTCCCCGAGCTCCTCCACCGCCACTGGCACCTTTGCCTCTACCAGCTCCACCCGCTCGAATCACTACTCTCAGCTCAGCTCGGGGACGCACTGTAGGAACATCGCCTATCATCAGCCGGCGCACTAAAGCCTCGAGATCCAGGATCAGCTGATAGGATTCTGACGCCCAGCTGGCAGGGATCTGCAAAACAAAAAAAAGTGTTACACAGGTATTCCAAATAATGCTTTGAGAAAATGCAAACTAAACTGTATTTTTCTTTAGCGTCTCCACGTCCAAGAAGCTGGCTAGGTCCTCAGTCAGAAAGGCCTCCCAGTCTGAGGAATTGCTGAAAGGAAGCTCGATGTCCAGCACAGTGTACCTCTCTATCTCTGCCCGTGTGTACTCGTCAGTCCGTTGTACACCAGGGGGGATACGCCCTGGTATCCTGGAGTGCTCCAACCTGAAGGACTGATGAGGCACCCTCTCTCCCAAGTACCACTGCCAACCGTACGGGGACTCCAGCAGCACCCGTCCCCGTGTCACCTCCCTGCTCCTCTGCAAGTACTCGTCCGGGACATCATCCCAGACATGCCACCTCACCTGCCAGGAATTTCGACTTCATCAGAGAAAGTTGAACACAGAATAGAAAGCTAAAATTGAAAGCAAGTGCAAATATCATACCGTACCCCCGTCAGTCTGGTCCAAGAAGTGACGGAAGTCGTTGATCCTTCCCACGTGTATACCAGCACCCCGCTGCCCTCAGTCCCATCTCGTCGCTCGGGGGATCACCACTTCATCACCATGTCTATTGGCTAGTGGATACATCCCAGCACCTCATAAGCCCACACCTGCATGGTTAAAAGCATCCTCAGCAAACAGAAGTAGCAATATACATGGCAATATCTTAAAAATACTGGAAAGCAAAAGAAAGCATGTACCTCGACCACCCTCCAGAAGCCGCCGAGGCTCGTCCCCTCGCCGCGGCTAGCAGAACCCAAGAAGCAGTAAAGGGTACACAGAGCAGCACCTCCAAAGTCCAAGCTGGACACCCTGCTCAAGTCCGCCAGTGCAGGGAGCCAACCCAAGTGAACCCCACACCGCCTGTTCGGAAATAGGGACACGCCAAACAAGTACGGCAAGTAAGCTCTAGCCATCTGAGCCGCCTCAGTCGGCGACTCTGGCTCGTGGTCCCATATGACTGGCAAGTGGTCAAACCGCACCATGGGCTCTCCTTCTCCAACCTCTCTCCCCAAGAAGTACCTGATAGCTACTCTGTCCCTGTACATCCCTGAGTCAAACGGTATCGGCTCCCCGCCGACTCTCAGACCAGGTATCGCCGAAAAATCCAGTGGCGTAACGGTCATCTCAGCAAACCTCAAGTGGAAAGTGTTGGTGGTGTCCCACCAATGCTCAACTAAAGCTCTCAGCAACCTGCGGTCCGCCAGCATAGGCGTCAGAAGCCGAATAAACTCCAGAAAGCCTATGCCCGCCACTATCTCTCTCACTGCCCCTGGCAAGCTCTCAAATGCTCAAGGGAGTCTGACGAACCTCCGTACACAGGCAGGGAGGTGTGTCGCTGATTCAAAAAGCAAATACAAGTCTCTCAGGCAACAGCAATGGAAGCATGCAAATACAGAATTGAAAAGCAAGTACAGTGATCAAAATGCAATAACTGAAATGCATACCAGTTGACATGCTGAGATGTGGGTCTCCGGGTCCCTCCGCAAGGTCGTCTCACAGTAGAACAGGTGTACCGGCGAGTACACGTCACACCCCAGCGGTATAAAGAAGTGCACCCATGGCACGTAAGTCTCTGGAGTAAACGGAGCCCTGCTGCTCTCGACTATCTCCACCTCTGTCGCCAAGGACAACAGCTCTCCTGCAGGCTCAACTCCTCCCCGTCTCTCCTCCAGGACCACGTCCTGAACGTGCTCAGGCACTCTCTCCTCTCTCAGAACAGCAGCAAAGGTCGGATCCTCCTGAAGAATCTGCGCCAAGTCCTCGTCTCTCACTCCCTCCAGCGTGTCGGCCAAGCCAAAACCTAGAGTCCGGGAAGAACCAACCGCAGTAGGAACAACAGGTGGGTTTGAGCTCTCTCCACCACCAGTACTCCATGTGCCCAGTGACTGAGCCAAACCTCTGAAAACCCGAGAAGCCGTCATAGTGGGTCTAGCCACCTCAGTGTGTGCCTCCTCTCGGATATCCATCTCCTCACAACTACTGCTCGAAGCCCGAGCCTCCTCAACGGTCACCGTCTCCTCTCCCAGGTCCCCCTAATCACCGGGATAGCCACTGACGACCCCTCGCCTCTCACCGGCACCCCAACAACCAGAGAAGCAGTCGAAAGGCCGCTGGGTACTAAACACTCCTGAGAACCAGTGTCTACACCCTCCCCAGCGGGTCTCTACTCCACCAGAACGTGCACCCTCTCAATGTCCATCTCCACCTCGGTGACCCGTACACCCGTGTCCCGTACATCGACCTCCATGGGTCCAGAACCACTTTCGCCACCCTGCATGGCAGCACTTCGGTCTCCGGTAGACTGATCATCAGTAAAACAACTCACCAGAGATTCTCCCGCAACCGCCGGACCACCACCACTGCCGGCCGAACCATGGGTCTCACCCACGCCCACTGAACCGCCAGCAGAAGCCACCATGTGTGGCATCCCGCTGCTTGAATCAACGGCATGGGAATCACGGCCGCTCGGTTCCACCGTACGAAATCCATCTCTCTCAATCTCCACCGCACGGTGTCCTTCATCATTCGGATTTACTTCGATTGCACTGGCCTCGCCTAAAATCGGCAAAGATGGGCTACCCATGGCCGAATCAATCACTGGTTCTTCTCTTGCATGCACCGACGACGGCGACTTCTCGTCGGAAGAGGTACGTCAATCTCGATCATCACTGGGGCTCGCCATTGGTGTTAATCTTTGAAGATTTGGATCGAAAATTGGGAGAAAGAAAGAAGATTTTGAGTAAGAGGAATGGTTATGCTCACAAAGGTAACTGATGGATTGATTCTGAACCGAAGAAGCATGAAAATCGGAGCAGATTTGGCGGTTTTAGCCGAAATAGCTTTCGGCACCGTGCGGCGTGGAGTTTTGAACCGTGCGGCGTGGCTCTTTACACCGTGCGGTATCCCCCCTCTCACTTTTCCAAAAATTACACTCTGGCCCTTCCCTTTTATTGTACTTTCAGAAAGGCCCCTCACTTTATCAAAAACCAGGTTTTTGGACATTTATCAAAACGAAATTCCCCACGGAATTTACTAAATTTTGAAATCCTCCGCGGTGTTCATTTCAAAGTCCTCCAAAGTTATTTTTAACGGTTTCCGAACCTCCAGGATTGTTGTTAACGGTCTCCGAACCTCCAAAAAAATTATTATTTTAACAGATTCCGAACCTCCAAAAAAATTATTTTAACGGTTTCCGAACCTCCAAAGTTATTTTTAACGGTTTCCGAACCTCCAAGATTGTTGTTAACAGTTTACGAACCTCCAGGAATTATTTTTGACGGTTTCTGAGTCTCCCAAATTATTTTTAACGGTTTCTTAGCCTCCCCAAATTATTTTAACGGTTTTCAAACCTCCCGAATTATTTTTAAAAAAACGGTTTCCGAACCCCCAGAATTATTTCTGACAGTTTCCGGGCCTCCAAAATTATCTATTAACAGGTTTTCGAACCTCCAAAATTGTTTTTAACGGTTTCCGAACCTCCGGAATTATTTTTAACGGTTTTCGAACCTCCAACAAAACTGTTTTTAACAGTTTCCAAACCTCCAGAAATATTTTTAACGGTTTTCAAACCTCCCAAACGGTTTTTGACAGTTTCCGAACCTCCAGAAATATTTTTAACGGTTTCCAAGCCTCCAGAGTTACTTTTAACGGTTTCCGAACCTCCAGAATTACTTTTTAACGGTTTTTGAACCTCCCAGAATATTTTTAACGATTTTTGAACCTCCATTCAGTGCGCATTCTCTTCAAACAAAACGAAATTACTTTTAACGGTTTCTGAACCCCCAAGTTTATTTTAAAGGTTTCCGAACCCCCGAATTTATTTTAACGGTTTTCGAACCTCCGAAATATTTTCCTCACTTTGCAAAAACATCGTTCGTTTTTCCCTCGTTGAAAAGTGAGGTGTCAACTTTTTTATAGTGGCCCCGCCGAACTACGATTGGTCTGATCCTCACAAACGAGGTACGTAGGAAGCTTCAAAGCTCGATCGAGTTTTATGTTTTATTGTTTTCACGCAAGATTAGTCGAATTGGGATGTCCGAATCTTCAAACACGACTTACACCAACATGATGGTGACTAAGCCGCATTGAAGAGGGGCAACTGTAGACACCCCAATTTTGACGACTCATGCATCCCCGATGATGAAAGAACACGAAATATACCTCGGAACGATCCCTCGGGTCAAAAGAGCCAAAATCCCAAAAATACCTGAACCGTACAGCTTTCTTCTCAAAACCGCATGGCCCAAAAATCTCTTAACACCGTACGGCATCCTTCTCTGCACCGTGCGGCACCACCTTGCACACCGCACGGTGTCTCTGTCCCATCCCTGATTCCCGCTTTCATTCCAACAGCTCAGAGCCATGGCGTGATACGCTACCTCTACTGTAGCTCGTCACTTCGCGTGGGGGAGTACGGCATCCGTTGCCTCTAAATACTCACCTCTGTCAAACAAATTGGACAGCTGAAAAACCCACGCGAAAAACTGGTCAAATATCCACAAGTGAAATATCTCCCTCCAAGGTTTCGTTACTACATCCTATTCCCACTCACCGAAAACCCAGAAACCGTTCCAAAACCCCTACAAATCCAAAAGCGCAGTCCTCGCTAAATCAACCGTTTGCATTTCAGATCAATTCGTTTCGAGGTATAATTTTTTTTTTACTATCAGTAGAAGTGGTTGTTTTCTGAGGGGAGTCTTGCTGGGTTTAGGAGAGGT
This sequence comes from Gaultheria prostrata, assembly GCA_036023075.1. Taxonomy (NCBI): domain Eukaryota; kingdom Viridiplantae; phylum Streptophyta; class Magnoliopsida; order Ericales; family Ericaceae; genus Gaultheria; species Gaultheria prostrata. The sequence goes on from JAXBDA010007194.1 coordinate 18,158, forward strand.
CCCATACCTCCTCCGAACCCAGTAAGTTCGAATTCTTATCGTGGGTTATTTTTATCTCTAAGGCAGTGACGTGAACACCTTCGATGTGTCTCACGGCATTCGCTTCACCAAGAGGTACATCTTCAATCTTCCAAAAGATTTTCTGTTAAAAATCACAGCTTTTATA